>QJPP01000064.1:0-187263 GCA_003996215.1 Jaltomata sinuosa
TTTTCCCTTAGGACTTGCTTTCTCATTTTCATGTTGGTCTAAATTTGTCAAAGAAAATGGGATAAGCCACCAACACCCTGTGCAAGTGTTCACACTGAATAAAGTTCCCACTTATCTATTTGATGCCTGCTAGCTATATTAGTAAATTGCACTTGATCTTGAATAAAACTTTGTGGATGTCCTATCCTTAGTCGAGATTTGTCTCTGATATGTATGATTATGTGAATTCTATATTTGTGAGGCAGCTTTGCATTTGATAGTAAGCTTCAACGAGTGATATCCAAGTAAATGCTTAGCTATTTCTTGGGTGCGATTATACCTTAAAAGAAAGAATATTTACATTTATTCTCAGGGAAAATATTTTCTACAAAAACCTTCCAAAAGAATTTCGGGAAGAGCCAATTATGGACTTATAATCACTATAACATAATCTTGTTGCCTTTTTGTTTGTCATTCTATGTTTGCAGAACCTCTGTTACTACTTATTTTGTGTTGCTGCCATAATTTCTATTTCCGTGTAATATAAAAAAATCTTGACATATTAAAGAACCCTTGTCTCTTGCTGAATCTGATGAATCACATATAGCTTACACATTAAGCTGGTCCTTTTTCTTTTGCAGGATGCTGTAACTGTGGTTGGTTATCCACTTGGAGGAGATACAATATCTGTGACGAAGGGGGTGGTGTCAAGAATAGAGGTTTGTTTATCTTCACCTCTCATAGTATTAGTTTATTCCTTAGCTGACAGTGATTGACCTCTAGATGTTTTTACCTACCTTAAGAATTTAGATCGTTACTCTTTGACCAATGCGGTTGTTTGTCTTTTCCTGGGTACACTATATCCTGTTGTTCTTGTTTACTGATGAATGGTATTGTTTACATCATGTCATGATCTATTCAATCTTAAAGGGTAATAATTACTAGAATTTAGATTAATGAATGGATAGTGTTAGGACCTATGAATATATAGATTAACTGTTACCATCCTCAAAAAAGAAAATGGATAGTGTTAGGAAAAGAAACTTGCATAAATAATGCACGATAGTCTCAACCTTGGCCAATGCATGCACTGTGTACAGTTATAACGTCTAATTTTGTAGTTTCTCTTGCCAAAAACAGGAACCTGTGCTTAAAGGGGGTTTATCAACTATTAATCGGGTTTCATGATCCTAAATTAAAATAACCATTGCATAACCTAGTCAATGGGCATATTGATCTTCCATTAGTGAACTGCAATTAAGCATGTTGACTCACCTTAAAGAAATGTGAGGTAATTTTATATAGATCATTGTTCTTTGTTATTGTTATTGTTTTCCTTCATTTTGTTATATTTGAACCCTTTTACACCCTTATTGTTGCCACTTTTTAAGGTTGTGGTTATAGTTAAGAGTATTCAAGCATATAATTGTTCGCTTAAATTCCAGTCAGTTCTATAGGTTGGAGAAGAGTTCATTATTACAAATGAGACAAACTTACCTTTACTACTAGGGATAGATACAGCCTAAATGTTTTCCTAGCTATTGATTACAAGTGCTAATTCATAGATTGGTCTTCATCAATAGGTTACATCATATGCTCATGGATCATCTGAGCTGCTGGGCATTCAAATAGATGCAGCAATAAATCCTGGTAAATGGATGTTGAAATAAGACTGCTTCTTCTTATAATCAGCCCGTAGAAATTTACTCTTATCGAACTTGTTTTAGAACTTATCCACGTGTACGTACGGATCAATAGTTGTGTTTTTCTTGCTTTACTATAGTTGCTGGTACTAATGGCAAGGCTTTTAGGTAATAGTGGCGGTCCTGCATTCAATGATGATGGAGATTGCATTGGAGTAGCTTTCCAGGTAGTTGTTTGTTAGATTTGGATAGTGATTATTCATATGACCAGATTCTTGCTTCTCTGGGCTTGCCACTTTAGTTTACTCAGAGTCCTCTCTTTTAGGGAACTTTTGTAATGCCACTAGATTAAAATATTTTACTTAATCACATAATTGTAGTAGTTTATATTACCGCTGCTGTTATTTTCATCTGTTTTAAAAGGTATTCCGAGGCTAACTTAAGAGCTCACCCCAAGGCAAACCATAACACTATCACTTGGGGTAAACTAGGGGTGGTAATATCCTTACTGCCACGTGCTGTATCAAAAGTTCTTCAAATTACTTTTTGTATTCGACACCTTTTTTTATTTTGCTTGATCTATTTACTGAATGAGTTCAGTAACTCCTCAGGGTATAAAATGTTTGCTAGTGCATTTGCCTTAAAAACCATGATGATCAGCATACCGTTCCTCCACTATGTTTGACAAAGTTATGATCTTCTTCAAGAATCTCATGCCTTATTTGTTTCTTGCTTTATGTGTTGCTTTCATATTGGTATTGCTTATACAACAACTCCTTTAGGTTTACAGATCAGACGATGCTGAAAATATTGGTTATGTAATCCCTACTACAGTTGTGTCTCATTTTTTGGAAGACTACGAGAAAAATGGAAAGTATTGTGGTGAGTCTGCCTCCTTTTGTGAAAGTATCTGCTCATTCAGGTCACCTAAATGTTTAGGGCTTTGCAAACAGTCTGATTTGTTTTCAATTACACAGTTTAACCGAGATTATTTATTTTCTTGAATTAGATTATGACAACTGACTGATATCTGAGATTGTCTTCGTTTCAATCTGTTTGGTCCGAATTCCATATCTATTTTTTAATATGCATCAAGCCTGGATTTCTTAATTTCAGTTGTGTTGCTGGAAAAATCAATTAATATGCAAATGTAAACTAAAAAAAGTGTACTTTTGAGTTGCATGTTATAGAAAAATACTCAGTTCTAAACTTCAAATATAACCTTTTTTGAAATCTAACCAACTGATCATTGCACCTGCTCCTATCTTATTTACCAATCAAGTATCTTTGTTGTTGCGTGTTGGCTTCTCATGATGTCTAGCTGTAATTGTGTGATGATGATGGTTGATGGGAGAGAGAGTAAGAGAAACATTAAACTCCAGACGGTGGATGGTTTTGCTTCTGAAAAGGTGGCTGGACGAATGGAAACTCCACCAAACAGTTCAGCCTGTGATATGAAGGCATATGTGGAAGAAGCACAGATACCACTAGGTTCTGTGAAAGGAGAAAGGAATAGTATATAAGATGTTTATGAAAGAACTAAAAGTTTGGCTTTAATAATGTGTTTAATGGTCGCGGTTGAGGTTTAACTCTGAGAAATAAGGGGTGGGCTGCACAGGTGCTCACGGATTTTTGTTGGTGCCCAAGAATTGTGTTTATGTTATTTGCTTCCCTTTTATCCTTAATCACAACATTGATTTATGCTGTGGCGGGGGGGCCTGAAATAAGAAAGCCATCATATGGATAGTACTTCTAACTATATCATATTTTCAGGCTTTCCTTGTCTTGGGGTGTTGTTGCAAAAATTGGAGAATCCAGCGCTACGTGCCTGCTTAAAAGTGCCATCTAACGAGGTCTGTTTATGTACCTATACAGAATTAAAGTCCCTGCATCTGCTCTTCAGAGTTATAGTCTTTCTCTGTATAGTTCATCTCCCCCCATCCCCACCCCGCTGTTTTCCCTTTTTGCATGTGTAATTGGTGAATTTCATTGATCAATAAAATTTTTTGGCTGCTGACAGAAATAATGGTATTGCTTATCCTAAGATACTTCACATGGTTGGGTGCACATTATCCTATTGAGAAATGTGACTCTAAGCTGATCCCCAGCCCTCACTGAACAGCTGGACTCCTAATTCGCGAATCCTTTGCAAAAGCTTATGGATTTTTTCGCTGGAACTTTTTCATCTGATAAATTGCTATACTTTGAACTTACGCCAAAGCCAATCTCAATTCTGAGTTTGGTCTAAACTGAACCCCAGAAGAAACAAATTCACAAAATCCATTCAATCAGGTAGAAACCCCGTCTTTGACCTCCAGAAAGGCGCTGGGGCAGAAATTTCTTGACCGCGAGACTTCTGCTCACAGAAATTGGCATTTTAAGTACAATATCTTAAGCTATACGTTCAAATATGGAGCAAAAGACTTTGCATTTGACAATCTGACTAATCATTCTTCCAAACATCTTGCTGACTGGGAGTCATTTTCCATTCTTTCTTAAACTGCATTTTCCTGATGAGAGTGAATTTTACTGAACAGTGATGAACCATGTAAAAATCAGAGGGCCATATGAAGATTAAGATTGGATCTTAAAAATCGTGTTAGAGGCAGATCTTCCTGATGTTATGGTGATTGATGATGAGAACAACTGATGGATAACAAACTCGACTAGGAAATGGAGGGAAAGATATATATATATATATATATATATATATATATATATATATATATATATATAACTGGGGGTTGGAGGTGGGGATTGTGTGAGTTTCTGTATATGAACCAGATGAAGCTCTTTTCCTTTTCTTTAGCTCTTGTTTTGTGTCTTTATGTTCTTGTTTCGCAGTCGAATCCCTTGACCACTCTATTAATGCTAGAAAGAAGGGTACAGCAGCTACAGGCATTTTGGGTGAAAGACAGAGTGGATGATCCAGTATCTATCATTCTATAAAGAGATGCGCGTGCTGTGGCTAGAGTTCAGCAAATGTCAGAACTGAATCCTTGGTTTTGGTCATATATACAAGGGAAAAGTGGGCATTGAGTAAAATAATTTTTATTTAGTTATCCATACCTACTCATCAATTAGAATACATAGGAACACATTCGGAGAAACACGTTAAAGCAAATGTGGAAGGCATACTTAGGCTTAAGAGTGAAAAATTGAATTTATTTTGGCATGGATTTGAGCTGAGTAAAGCTAACTCTTCTTGATAAACACCAGTGGTGAACTTTTTAATAGTTAACTGATTTTTATTTCAAGAGGAACTCATCAAAAAATGAAGCAGCATTTAGCCATTTACAATATCTTCAGTGTTCTGGTTTCTGATGTTGTCAACACCTTTAAATTAGATGTCATTGAAGTAAGTTATACTTATACCACCAGTCAACCAAGTGCATCTATCAGTTTAGCTTTTTCCTAATAATACTTTGTGCCTCATCAGAAAAAAGAAATAATCCTAGATGGAAGCAAATCCATTTTGAATTCATTTAACTGAATCTACCTTGGCGGGTAACATGTTTTGAGACATAGATGTGTAGCTATTACTCAGTGGGTTGTGTGGAAAATTTACTACTTGTATAATGCTTCTAGATGTCCTCTTATACAGCTGGTTTTTGGTTTTGTAGGGTGTACTCGTCCGGAAAGTTGAGCCCACTTCTGACATCAGTAATGTCGTGAAAGAGGTATTATTATTCTTTATTTCAGTAGGTTATTTCTGATTTTACCTTCAACACATTGGTTTCCTTGCACCACTGTCAGCAGTTGGTAGCTCCGTTCTGATAATGACAGTCCAGAGAGCCTCAGCTTAATGGTATTTTGTTTCACATTTAAAGTTTTCAAAATATGTAACCCTTAAACTACAACCTACAAATGGAAGGACCATAAGATTTTTTTTTTGATTTGACCGGGTAGTGACAAACGAAAAACTAAAAATAAAAGGTCTGCTGTCATCAGAAGCTCCCTAGAAGTCATGGACTCATGGCTTCCAGGCATCTACATTATTCAACAGAGTGTGCTTCACTTCTTTTCCATCCATTTGTGTCAATTAACTTGATTTAGTCATTGTAATCTGTTCTTTTTAGAAAATAGTGTGATTGCTTAATATAGTTATGTTGCCTTCTTCCTTCCTTTACAGCAGGTAACTTTTCTTTGAAACCAATATTACTGAGGACGTGCCCCAAAATAGAGCATAATGAATATGGAAGATTCATGTCGCCAAGTCCAACTAGTTTGGGATTTTGGTGTTATTGATTGATTGAATATGGACTAGGGACTCGAGTTATAGATTTTACATTCTTTTCATTAATTGCTATTTTTACAACATTGATCAACATGCACCTTAGATAGGAAGGTGTGGAGGACACGAATTAGGGTAGAAGGTTAGTAGGTAGGAGTACGTCCATACTAGTAGGTAGAAGTGCATTGTACAGTTGTCCTTACTAGTAGTCGTAGGACTGCGTGTGTAGTTTCTTGTTCTTCGATGTCAGTTACTATCTATTGTATCGTGTATAGTTCGATTATAGTATTATTTTGTTGTCATACTGTTTTGCAACTATCTGTTGTTTTTGTTACTATCTATTGTCTCTTGTACTTCCATTACGTCTTTTTTCTAGATTGTTTCTGTCTTGAGCCGGGTGTATATCGGAAATAACCTCTCTACCTCACCTCTAAGGTAGAGGTGTAAGGTCTGCGTACACTCTACCCTCCCCAGACCCCACTTTGTGGACTACACTGGGTATGCTCTTGTTGTTGATTAACATGCACCATAGATGTGCATGACATGGATATTCTGTTGGTATCTAGTATTCATGTTGCCAGAACAGGGGCGGAGCTACCCCCACCCAAGGGTGGTCAGATGAACACCCTTCGTCGGAAATTTTTTCCGAGTATATAGGTTAAATATAGATATTTTAGAATATATAGAGACTGTTGAACACCCTTGACACAGAAGAGAGATATAGCCCAGTGGCTAAGGGCGTGCAAACTTTCCTTTAAGACCCAATTTCGAGCCTGGTCTCTTACACTTGTTTTTTACACTAATGGAAGTTCTCTTTTGTTGTTTACAAAAAAAAAAGAAATTTTTTTCTTTTGTTGTTTAAAGAAAACGAAAAATTCTGCTCATTTGTTGTTAAAAAACAAAAAAAATCTCTTTTGTTGTTTTAAAAAAAAGTTCTAATCTTTTTACTAATCAAAAAAAAAAACTCGTGTTTGACTCCGTGCTTTTAAGTTAAAAAATAATTACTAATTTATTTCTTCTTTTTTTTTTCACCTAACTCCTATCCTAAAAAAATGAACACCCTTGAAGAAAATTCTGGCTCCGCCACTGTGCCAGAACATAGAGATATTGTCATATAACTAAATTAATGAACGAGAAAAGAAGAGTATACCAGAATCTTGACCATGTTTAGTTAGTCCGACCTATTTCTGCATTAGTTTATTTGCTTTTTTCCATTCTTATGTTGTTAAGTTACTAAAGAAATATTCTTTAGATAATTGTTTCATATGCATGTTAGTTTGGTAATGTCACTAAGTCAAATAATATTTGGTACATTTTTCCAGGGCGACGTGATTGTTAGCTTTGATGGTGTTCATGTTGGGTGTGAAGGAACAGTGCCGTTTCGATCAAGTGAACGTATTGCTTTTCGCTATCTCATTAGTCAAAAGTAATGTTCAACTACTTTCAAAGAAGTTAAATTTAGATTAAAAGGCATTAGTATGTTTGACAAACATTTTTCTTTTCATGCCATACTACGTTTGACAAACATTATGCACTTAATGTTCAGTTTGAATGTAAAACTCTGGAACTGTTAGTTCATGTAATGATTACCGATTTTCAAGACAACATTTCACCTTTCTCTTTTCCACATTTAGTTTCTGCTTCAATCAAATTTGCCAAAGCTAGCAGCGAATGCTTATCATTTTGAATAGTCCCTTTTGTTTTTCCTCCCGGTGGATCCATTTCCTTGATGACCTTGAAATGGATATCAATTAATGCTAATATTTCACTGAATCCTTAATTTTCAAACTCCAGACTCTCCCCATCTTCCATGCCGATGTTGGTCCTGCATGTTGATTTACTAAGTATGCACATGCTACTGTTTATTTTACAAAAAATCTTTTTCCTTTGCAGATTCACTGGTGATTCAGTTGAGCTTGGTATTATAAGAGCGGGAGAATTCATGAAAGTTCAAGCAGTTCTAAAGCCACGTGTGCATTTGGTATAAAATAAATGTTAGCTGACCCTCAGTCTTTTTGTTGACACCATCACTTGAATCTTAGTTTAATTTATATCGATCTGTTTGCTCTCATCTGAAGGTTCCTTATCACATAGAAGGTGGTCAGCCTTCATACCTAATAGTTGCAGGCTTGGTGTTTACACCACTATCCGAACCACTAATAGAGTATGATTTTCCATTATTCCTTGTATTGTTTTATGGAGCTAGCAATTTGCTAGTTTTCAAGTATATGTTAGTATAAGAGTTCTCTCTCTGATAACAACACATTCATATTTTATTTGGCAGGGAAGAAGATAGCATTGGGGTGAGTCTTAGCAAAATGATGATTGCGCACAATGATTAAAACTTCTTTTTTGTTTTGTTTTGATAAGTCAATGATTAGAAATACTTTCTTGACTTAATTGTTTTCTTTTTAATTTTATTAGCTAAAACTATTGACCAAGGCTCAATACTCTTTGGCCAAGTTCGAAGGGGAGCAGATTGTTGTACTATCCCAGGTATGTATGGAGAATGTTTTGGCCTTTGTAAATCAGTTCGCGGATATAGCGACTAAAAGGAGTTTATCTTTCTTCTGTTCATTACTGGACTGGGGAGTTGGACATACCCATCCCTGGGCCATGGTGGAGGAACAGGATGACATTAACCTAAGGGTGATGATAGAGGTGGCAGAATGGTTAAATGGGTTTTAGCCTGCCCATTTATCACCCTTGGGGTTCTAGTCTACCTTGTCACCTGCTTACCCATTGTGTGACCTCTAATGATGCTCAGGGGTTAATTTGCTAAAATAATGCTACATTTCAATGATTTATTTTGCTTGTAGGTCTTAGCAAATGAAGTAAATATTGGGTATGAGGATATGAGCAATGAGCAGGTAAGTTAATTATATTCACTTTGAAGTTATGATTCCTACCAGTTGAATTGTAAACAATAATTAATGTGAACATCAAACTTCAAATTTACTCACATATGCTTTTTTCAGTCAAGTGGATTCATATGCTGACCCCAACTAGCTTGAAATTTCGGCATAGTTGTTGTATGCTTCTTCTGCGAAGTCTCAAATTTTAATTTACTTGGCAGGTGTTGAAGTTGAATGGTACCCGAATTAAAAACATTCACCATTTGGCTCATCTAGTGGATTGTAAGTGGTAATATACATAGTTGAGTTCTCTTCTCTTTAGCTGAGCAATTACAGATTTATCTGTTTGTGCAGCATCCAAGGGCAAATATTTAGTGTTTGAATTTGAAGACAATATTTTGGTCGTTCTGGAAAGGGAGGAATCCCTGTCTGCCTCAGCTAGTATTCTCAAAGACTACGGCATTCCAGCTGAAAGATCATCAGATCTTCTGGGACCATATGTTGATTCCACCATAGAACAAAGTGAAGCAACCTATCACGGTGATAGTCCAGTTTCGAATTCGGAATTTGCCTATGAAGGGCTTCTTTGGGCTTGATCACATAACATATGAAACGTGACCTTGATTCTCACTTGAAGCCAGCCATTCTTCCAAAGTTTTTCATGCCTAAGATGGTTATTCTTGCAGCAAAAGATCCATTGTCACATTTGTAAACTTGGCAGGGGGGAAGAACTCAGATAACCAGGCAAAATCTGCATGGTGACTAGACACAGCAGTGCTTATTTGGCTACCTCCTTGGTTCGAAACAAGATTTTGGCCAGCAAAGTGAACAACAATTATGTAGCAAACAATACAACTGATGGATGCAAAACAAAAATATGTTCAGTTGAAATCAATGTGCTGATGGCTATTGCCTTTAGGTGAAATGGAAGTTCATGGTCCTGCACATTAAGTATGCAGCATTTCTGAGGTTTAGTTTTACAGGTGTAGGATGTAATTACCAATTTTTAGGAAATTTTGAGAGTTGAAGTGATTTGAAGGTTTTGTTACCATTCACATTATTCAGTATAGGCAAGATTTTTTATTTTCTTTTTGGTTCTTCTTTCAATTTTCCCTCCCCACTCCCGGGCCTCTCACCACGAAACAGTAATCTTTGGTCTAAAACCTGTTAAAGGTCAGGAGCATATTCTAAATCATTTTTGTGTCTTCTGTGTTAGTTCTTTTTGGCAGCACTCAGCAGTAACAAGTTTCATTTTGAACGTAATGTCTTGATAGTTTTTATTTTATAAAAGAAAAATGGAATGGTAGATAAGATGATGTATTAATTCATTTTCCTTTACCGTATGTGGGTCATATCACATTCATATGAGCTCAAAATGTCATGGACTGTTCTGGCAGCAAACTGTAGAATGGACCTACCATACTCCAGCCTACATAAGATTCCAAATTCCTAAACGTCCTTACTTATATAGACTTCAAAATATACAATCACCTGCAGAAAAAAATCATTCATGATTTAAATATTAAATGAATGACCATGCAAATAGTTTTTAAATTATCTGTATAGCCAGTTTATAGCAAGGTAGTTTCCATATTTTCAAGTTGCTTATTGACATTGTATAGATCTAACCAAGTGAAGGATTTCTTTTGTTTAACACAACAACAAAACCCCTATAAAGTGTAGAGTGCCTAACTAATCAACTATCACGGTGGAGTTGGGTGGAGGTGCCAGACACAATTTTGAAAATGGTTTGTCAGATAGAGAAAATTCCATAGACTATGAATGGCAACAAAAGGCCACTGAGGAAAAGGACAAACAAACTCCTATTCATCCTCATGTGATTTCTCAACAATTACCATTAACCAATCTTGTCCCATTGCCAATACATTCCAAGCTGTCTTCTTACAAAATACATTCTTCTTGATAATCCACCCTTCAATCATAATACCAACTCTGTCATTCCCTTCACCAAAGATAATACCTTTACTATTTCTGTGCCAAGGATAGTCAAAAGGGTGTCCATTGATGGCTTCCACTTCCACAAAGCCACTCGTGATTTTCTTGATCTTGATTTGCCAAACTTTTTCTTCATCTCTAGCTAGCATGCCAGCTTCAACTATTTCAGCTGCACCTGCATTGCTACCAAATCCACCAATATCTTCACCTCCACTTTCTGCTCTCTCTCCAGATATAACTCCTCTGTTTCCTTCACCTGGTGGCTCAGAGCTTGCTCCTAGTGACTCTTCACTACCCACTATACCTTCAAGTCTCAGCCCACCAAATCCAGATGCTATGGTTGCTCCTGGACCTTCCATGCCATTTCAGCCTTCTGGGTCATTCCCAATTTACTCTGCAATTCCTCTAGCATCATTTTTTAGTGCAATTCTGCTCTTTGGTCTGTAATGGCTGCTGCATTGCTGGTACAGATTGGATTCTGGTATTATTTATTGGTTTAACAAAATTTCACACCTCTTTGTCTATCATGTACTACAGATTTTGTTCATATTGTTTTTTTTTATCAGAGTAAATAATCACTAGTGCAATATTAGGTTCCATTGCTTGGTGTATGACATTTCATTATTAAGTTAATTGAGATGTATTACCATTCTTGTATCAAATAAGAAGGGGATAAAACAATGACTCCACTTTGTCTAAAAAATTCAAGCTTTTCATTCTATGTTTGAGGGGTTATAAATTCAGCTGTCAAAAGAATATTCAAAATGATATTGACATACACTATTCTACATGGCCATTTTCCTATACTAAAGAGAATATCAAGAATCATTTTTGAGGTGTAATACTACCCTAGAAATGTAGTATAATCTTTGAGTATGTCATTCTAATATACTAGGTAAATTACTAGTGCTTAGTTGCTTTTAGTATTTAGGAGATCTGCTGAAGAGTCTCTTCAAAAAACCCTTCTTTGATGCCTTGAGCTCAATGAAATTTTCCCTTTTTGGAGAGGCCTTAGTAACACTCATTCTCAGCCTGCTGTTTTCCTCCCTCAGCAGATCCAAAGCTATACAAAGCTGTCTGATTGCCTCTCTTTTCTCTTCATCTTTCTGCATTAGAAGCTCTTGTTGAACTCGGCTCTTTTCCTTCAGTCGCTCAATTTCTTCGTTCAACTTTAGTACTTCATCAGTTTTAAGGCTAAGGCCACTTGATGCTCCTGTTTTCGCCTTCTCTACTTGGATTTGTATTTCCTCTTCATCGTTATCAGGATCCTCGATCTCTGATAGATCAGAAGACTCAGACTCGGGGTCAAAGGATTCTGAATAGCTATCATAGGATTTCTCCATAGAGCTGATCAATTTCTCCTCTAAATATTTTGTGTAAGGCAGTGAAGACGTCCATGATGCCAAAATGCGCGTCCTGGACACACACTTGATTTGATCATATCCCTCAGCTAACAACCGATGGGAACGAAAAATTTCCTCAACCATGTTAACGAGCTGTGGTCGTTTCTTGAAATACATCTCTGCTCTTTGAGCAAAGGTATCTGCATCTTCCTCAATTATCTTGAGTATTGCCTCTGTCTTTTCATCAAGTTCTGCAACAATATTGTACAATTTATGAGTGCTGAAAGTCAGAAACTTTGCTAGTCTATTTTATTTTAACATACTTAAGAAGAAAGTTTTGGCATAATACTAAGGCAGGATGGAGCAAAATAAATATTACTAATGAATCATTTTCTAATTCCAAGATCATGTAAAGTAGAGCCTAAAAGCCTATCCCTTCATTTGATCCTCTGGTCAATTACATTCCAGGAAATTCATTTGCTCCGGCAGACAGACGGAGCAAAAAGTGGAGTCTTGGTCAGAGCAAGCGGCACTATTCTACTACCAGACATAAATGGGACGTTAGTAGGCCAAATGAACTTTAAATAGGCCAACCTTATAATTAGGCAATCAACTCTTCATCACAGATTAAAGCAAGATAAGAAAAGTTGGGCATCAGCAATATATTAGACCACTATGAAAATGAATACTATTCTCTTCCTAGTTGACAATAAAAATTTTCAAAGTTCACGACTTTTAAACGAGCATCGAATAACCAAAAAAGCACGCAGAACATGTCAATGAAAATGGTCAGCATATATATATATACTCTCACCAGCTAGAGTTGATTGCAGCCATGGCGAGGGATTTTGGGTGCTGTTAGAGCACCACCAGAATGTTGATAACTTATCTTTTGCCAATCCCATTTAGTTTGGCTTTTGAACAAAATCTTGGCTAGAATTAAAGAAGATAGATAATTAAACTCAAACTGTAGGTGTAGGTAGAGTTGATTTTGTGTAGTGAAAAGAAGCTAACGGTGATACTGGTTTTATACGCTAACGATTTTAATCCCGCTCCAGGAGCGTGATTTAGAAGATGTGAAGCAACGGTCCAAAAATGTCTTCTGATTGACCAATCCATTCATCTTTAGTCCAAAATACTACACTATTCTTAGTATGTGTTTCCAATAAAGAAAAATTGTCATAAATTTAGACTATTCACTCCTTAAAAATAAAAATAAATTGTCATAAATTTAGACTATTCACTCCTTAAAGGATATAAGACAAATGTATGCATTTTGGATTTGGGTAATTAAATTAAAAGATGACATTATCCACAATAATAGTACGTCCCACTTCCTGAATAGGAAATGATATAACCACCGACAGCTAAACTTAACCCTGGTTAATGTTTATTCATATCCCTGGTTAACTTAACTATCCATAACCCAATAAATCCACAAACTTTGTATGCAAATGTCTCCGTCCCACTCTTCTTCTTCTTCTTCTTCTTCTACTCTACAGCTGCTTGTGCTTCATCTCCACACATAAAGACAAGTGTCTTTGGAAGCTTCTTAGCCAACTTTTCTGTACAACAATGGCGCACTCATTCCCAGAACAAGTGTTAAAGCACCTGTTTTCCTTGTTAACATCAGACAAGGACCGTAACAGTGTATCCTTAGTCTCTAAATTGTGGTACGAGGTCGAGAGGCGGTGTAGGAGGAGTGTTTTCATCGGCAACTGCTACGCCGTTAGCCCTGAGATTATGATCAGACGGTTCCCTGAAATCACATCTCTGAATCTCAAAGGAAAGCCTCATTTTGCCGACTTTAATCTGGTTCCTGAGGGCTGGGGTGCCTATGTTGAACCTTGGATTGCTGCAATGTCTCAGTCTTATCCTTGGCTTGAGGAGATTAGACTTAAGCGAATGGTTGTTAGTGATGAGGCCTTGGAGTTGATTTCCACGTCATTTGAGCATTTCAAGGTCTTGGTCTTGTTGTCTTGTGAAGGGTTTACTACAGATGGACTTGCTGCCATTGCCGCCAACTGCAGGTCAGATTTCTGCCAAATGCCCTTTTTTGCTCAGATTACTCTTCTTTTCTTGCTCTCTGCAGAGAAGAAAGTTTTAATCTTTGTGTCTCTGGTAGCTCCTAGTAGTTTTAATCTTTCACTTAATGCCCTAATGTGTTGCTTTTGCTACTTGAGCTTGTCAAAAAATTCTTTTTTTTTTTTTTTGTTTAGGTCAAGGACTTGCATTATTTACATTTTCCTTAAATTTGCTACGTAATGAGTCATAGTTAAATGTTGCTTGCTCCATGGGTAATATGGATCTGACTTTCTTTACTATGAACTATGAAGTTAAGTTTCTTTTGTTTGTTTCGTTAGAATTGTTAGGTTCTATATCTGTTGTCGTTACATGCCTAGGGTTTAGTTGAGCATAGAACCCAAAATTTTCCTTTTGCATCTCAGTAATCAGTAGATTTGGAAAGCTTTGTTATGGAAATTGCAATCTAGTTGATTTCTTAAAGGCATATAAGGATGGACTTACTTTGTATTTGTTGTTGCACACCCTGTGAAAACTACTTGCTGGGTTCATTTCTGGTTATTGGGTAGATTCTGGTCACTTTGATCAAGTATGCAGTTCGGCCTTGAAGAAAATATCCTCTTTTAGTTAGCTTCTTTCACATATTTACTTGAATGTGATCTTAAAACTCTTAAAACCTGTTTGAAGGAACTGTAATGAAGTTTATATCTGGTGCTTTGGTTGGAGACATTGTGTTATATCTGGTGGGGGATTGTAATGAAGTTTATCTGTGGTGCCTATACTTCAAAAAGGGGAAAAATAGACGTGACTTGTTCAATGTCAACATGCTTAGTTGGCGAATTTACGAAATGGGGATCAATTAAATTCCATTACTGAAAATATACTTGTTCTGAAAGCTTAATTCCCCTATACAGTTTCAAAAAAAAATATCCTATGTCTATTGACTTTTAGATTTTCTTCTATTCCCCTTCCCTGAAATTGTTATTCGGATTCTTTGGACATATTTTCTCATGCAACTCACGTTATGCTGCAGGAATCTGAGAGAACTAGACTTGGGAGAAAGTGAAGTGGAGGACCTAAGTAGCGATTGGCTCAGTCATTTTCCTGATGGTTGTACTTCACTGGTGTCACTTAACATTTCTTGTTTGGGTTCTGAGATCAGCTTCTCAGATCTGGAGCGTCTGATTGCTTGTTCTCCTAATTTGAAGACACTTCGGCTCAGTCAAGCTGTACCCCTTGAGAAGCTTCCAGACCTATTGTGTTGTGCTTCCCAATTGGTTGAATTTGGTACAGGTGCCTACTCTTCTGAGGTACGGTCTGATGTTTTCTCAAACCTCGAAGAAGCTTTTTCAGGCTGCAAGAGACTTGAAGGCGTGTCTGGATTTTGGGATGTCGTACCTGCTTACCTTCCAGCTGTATATCCAGTTTGCTCCAGACTCACCTCATTGAACTTAAGCTATGCTACTATTCAAAACGCTGATCTTAACAAGCTCATAAGTCTGTGTCACAATTTGCAGAGATTGTGGGTATGTTCCAGATTGCTTTTTACTTTTGTACTTGCCTGTGTTTTCAGTCACAACATTCTAATAACTTAAGAGCACGATATCTAGCCTTGAAGGCAAGGAATTATAAGAGAAGCCCACAAAATTCTACCTGTTTATCGTCTTGTAAATTCTGTTGACGGCAAGGATATCTAGGATAAAAATCATTATATGAAGGTAAGGAACATCCAAGGCTCCAGATAGTTTCCATTCATAAGGTTGGCAAAAACAATTCACCTTTTCTGAAAGTTGAAGTTATAGACCTGTACATGAGTAGGATCCAGAAGATTGATTCTTTGGTTGTGTAATTCTCATATGCCCTGTACATGAATTAGATGCTTATATGCTAAAGACCTTTTTATGTGTGCTCTTTTCCTGTGACGTTAGTTCTCTTGCTACAAGCTTGGTATAGTTGCTTAGTGTTTAAGACATTTCAATTTGAATGAATGTGACTGCAGGTACTAGACTACATTGAAGATACCGGTCTCCAGGCGCTTGCCACTTCCTGTAAGGACCTTCAAGAACTTAGGGTGTTCCCTTCTGATCCCTTTGGTCCAGAACCAAATGTTTCCCTGACAGAGCAGGGCCTTGTAGCTGTCTCAGATGGCTGCCCTAAGCTCCAAACAGTTCTATACTTCTGCCGCCAAATGACAAATGCCGCTTTGGTTACTATTGCTAGAAACCGTCCTAGCATGATTCGTTTTCGCTTGTGTATTTTGGAACCTCGAACTCCTGATTACTTGACTCTTGAACCACTTGATGCCGGTTTTGGGGCAATAGTGGAACAATGCAAAGAGTTGCGGCGACTTTCTCTGTCTGGCCTTCTTACTGACCGTGTGTTTGAGTACATTGGGACCCATGCTAAAAAGTTAGAGATGCTTTCCGTCGCTTTTGCTGGGGATAGTGATTTGGGCCTCCACCATGTGCTCTCGGGTTGTGAGAGCCTCAGAAAACTAGAGATCAGAGACTGCCCCTTTGGCGACGAGGCTCTTTTGGCTAATGCTGCTAAGCTGGAGACAATGAGATCCCTTTGGATGTCTTCTTGTTCAGTAAGTTTTGGAGCCTGTAAACTGCTAAGTCAGAAGATGCCTAAGCTTAATATTGAAGTTATAGATGAGATGGGTCCTCCGGAGATGGGGCCAGAAAGCTGCCCTGTTGATAAACTTTACATATACCGAACAGTGGCTGGACCAAGGTTTGACATGCCTGGTTTTGTTCGAATAATGAATGAAGATGCCGCAGATAGAAAGTCACATTAGCTTCTGCAAGGGTGAAGGACAAGCATTCACCTACATGCTATTAATCCTCCCTGTTCGTTTAATCAGGCCTTGTGTAGTGCAGTGCTGGTTGAGGTGTGACATGTCTGCCAGAAAGTGTTGTGTTCAATAGCTCACATGCCATCCACTTTTACCTCTTGGCTATGCTAATTTATTGCATTAACTTATAAGTAGTTTAAACTCTATGGGGTTGTTTGGTTTGGAACAAGGTTGCCTGGGATAATAGTTATACTTGGATTAGTATCCTAATCCCGTACGTGTTACTGTGTCATTGACTCATTGGGAACAAGAATTACTAGTATTCTGTTTTGGGGGAAGAGGGGGGGTGTTCAACCATGTACGTGCTAGCGATTTGAAAACTTGTGCATCGTTATGCAGCTAATTTCATCATCTTTTCTATTGATTTGTTCTGATGAGATTGTGCCATCATGTACCAAAAATTTCTTTAGCTTCCATGTATTAAGAATCTCTTCAGATAATTATTTTTGGTTAGCCATAGATTTGAGAACATTTCGAACAATCCCCATGCCAATAGAACTATTAGATGTGGATGGAAAATTGGCTATTCCAACAAGTTTGTTGTGGTTTTGTTCTATTGCAGATGTGAAAATTACTAATTTTTAACAAAATTTGAACCCATTATTTCCAGTGAAGAATTTAAGGGATGAATTCATCCAAGTTAAATTCTGAATCCACCTTTACAAGATGATGAGATTTCAAGATTTAAATAAGTGAGAATATGGGGCTGAGCTCTTCCCAACCCACCATAGAAGAGCATACTGGTACTCCTTAGTAAAAAGGCAAATGATAGAATTTTGGCAATGGGAAAAGAGAAGAGTGATTTGTATACTATGTATAGTGTACTCCCACTGAATTCGACAAGTTCAGGGATAATTACACAAACGTAAAGTTCAAATGTGCACTGAATAAAAGTCATCAAGCTGAAGTTGAAGGGAATCCCGATCTATTCTGCCTATATTTAATGATCCAATTCATAGCTAACAAGGTGATCTATCCATGTCCGAAGAGGCTCACTGAAAATAAGTCAAGTAATATTAATTGGACAAAGCATAACAAAACTTTTACATCCATACAAGCTCTTCCACTTACAAAGCAATTAACTTTTGCTACATTGTAGTCTGGTTGTTGATATATTGGTCATAGCACTGTTTTTTAACCTTTTGATCCTTGAAGTGTTTCCAAAATATGCTCTATTCTATACTTGATGACTGGCTGGCCAGACTTGGTTTTCTTGAACATTTTCTCCCTTAGCTCTTTCCTTCGAGCTTCAGCTCTCTGTCTTTCTTCTTTCCTTGCTAGAATAGTGGCCTCTGTCTCCATCCTTGCCTTGTCATCCTCCTCCCGTTTTCTCTCATATATTTCTCTTAGGCTTCGAGCACCACTATTCTTCTTGTTTTTCGTATCCACCTTATCAGCTTTTTCAATATCTTGTTCATCCTGATATAGCAAGCAATTGGAATTAGAATAAACACCTACCTCTCATTTCTAGTTCCAATTACCAATAATGCAGCATTAAAGTAGAGCACAACCCAGAGATGTAAATCAGTACATTCTAAGCCATTTTTGAAATGAACTTTAGCTTGATGCTTTAACCATAAGGAATTATTACAAGGAAATAAAAGAAACAAGACGAGATGGACAGATAATGACAAACCTCTAGTTGTCTTGGCTCTCCTTGTTGCTTAATTATCCTCTTATATTTACTCACATATTTGGCGTTCTTATAGAACTCCTTTTGCTTCTCTGCACAACCAAAAAATTATACAAACACCGTGAACTTGACATCCATAAAAGGATGAGCATACAGATCAAAATTGTATCCACAAAACAAACGCATTTGTCATTACAGATGTTTCAGAAGAAAAAAGGCAGTTTTTTTGGGTTGAAAGCAACAATTTATTTCCCCGAGCAGACAGACAAATTAGCACAGAAAGCGTAAAAATAAAGTTGAAATAAGGGAAAAAGGATTTACTTATGATGGAAGGGTTGTAAGTGTTGGTCTTGGTTTTGGCGTTTGCAAATGCTTCTAATGATAAGCCTCCTCTTCCTCCTAATCTTTGCATACTCTTCTTCTTATCCTTTAACCATTTTGCTTTCTTCTTCCTTTCCCTCTCACCCCCATCTTTCCCCTCTCCAATTTTCTTCATACTTAGATTGCGCATCTGGATCTCAAACCCTAATTTGACTGAAGAAGAGGTTTTACGTATTTCACCCTCCACCCTCATCAATTGACGCAGGCCCAATAGGCAACTAGTTAGCAAGCCCATAATATTTTGGCTAGTCTTTAATTTTCGCCTTTCAATGCTACTCCCTCCGTTTTTAAATAAGTAGTACTTATCATTCTTATTAAAAATAGATATTTCATAATACTTATTATTTTAAAAAACTTAGACATAATTAATTATTTATTTTCACATTTACCCTTAGTTATAAATATCGAGAGATATAAATAGAGTGCAAAAACACTATAACAAAAAATTGACCAAAAATACTTTTTACAGTTCAATTTCAAAACTCACAAAGTTATGTCTCTTAGTTCCCTAAACTTTTTGCGGAATTATGTCATAGTTAAAGACACTTTGGCTCATAGATTTTCATTTAAAACACTAAGTAGGAGTATAGAAATTCTCAGTAACATCTGTAGCACTGCCAGCTTAAATTGCTTGGAAACAAAAAAAATTGGTCATTCTTGCCCCATACTAGTGATCGCGAGTGCTTCTCTTTTCTCCACAGCTGCAGGAGTTATTGAATGGCAACTCTCACACGCAGTGGTGCAACGTTTGCTGCTTTTTAATAATGCAGCGTCCCGACAATTCTCAGTTGAGCTTACATACGAATGAAGACATCACCATCCAAACTAGCTACTTGGACAACCAAAGACATACATCCTGTTTGAACCTGACCTACTAGCAGGAGAAAAGCAAATACTAAAGAGAAACAGTGTTCCCTCAATCTGAGAGTCGACGTTATGCAGCAGCTCAGTGGAGCCCATTCTTTTTAGTTTAGTTTTACCGAGTCTTGTACTTTCTGAAAATTTTCAATATGCAACAGAAAAAATTGGAGGTTTTATTCAAATACTATCCCAGATTCCTTTGTACAGTAACACTGATTGCTAGAAGAAACAAATCAAAAAGGAAGAAGAACATGGCAGAGGCAGTTGTTTGCCTAATGTGAAAATAACACCACTTTAATCAAGCTGAGCATGTAACGTCCATGACCCATGTTCATTGAGGATCTTCGCCAGTACCAATCATGCGGGTGTTGTATGAATTACAATGCTTGCATTTGTGGCCAAGTATGTGAAAAAATGCTTTCCCAGTACTATTGCAGTCATTGCAGAGAATTGGAACCTGCAAAATAAATAAAAAAAGTGCAACCTTATTTATCTACATTCCTGCTTAAGAACATCATCCCAACAAAAAAATTCCTTCTAGAAAAGAAGAAGAGAGCTAAAACAGTTAAAAGATGGGGCCAAACTGTAAGTTAAAGCAGCATCTCTTTCACTCGCTATTCGTACCTCAGATCCCTCTACTCCTTGCCAACATCACCAGCAAAGCTCCAGGCCAAAACCATCAAAACCCCTCCATTCCTGCTAATTAGTCCATTCCATTGATATACCATCCCCCCACCCCCCACCTCACACACCCACCCGCCTCCCCATCCATTCAAAAGAACTAGGGCAGAAAAAGAAACTTTGAAAAAGTAAAAAGGGTCTCCAAGATCCCAATTCAACAGGTTGTTGCAATTAAGTTTTTAAAAAAAATTAGGAAGTTGCAAAATTAAGTTTCTTATGGTCGATTTTCTTCTAATTCCATAGAAAAGGAAACACGGGAATCTATAATGAACAAGCAGAGCATATAAAAGTAAAAATAGTAAGACACCATACTGAAACATACTTTTTCCTCTTATTAGATACTCCAAAGAAGATTGCATATAAGCAATTACAACCATCATAAAACAAGAAAGAGCAGCATACCTCATAACGATATTCTTCAGGCATGGCTGTAGCTTCAATCTATACCAAAGAAACTCAATCATCAATAAACAGTCATAATATCATAATGCACTATGGTTTATATCATGCGCTGAGATGTGCTATAACACTTGAGCGACAAACACATGAAGATCATATTGACTCGAAATATGTACATATGAATAAACCATGAGAAATCTTTGCTTTCTGCCTCAACCCAAAAACTTTTAAAAAAAAAAACTTGGAATCAACCAATCATCCAAGCTCTGTAAAACAGAGTCTACAGCGAGTTGTGTATGTCAAATGGCAGTTACCACTAACTGCAGTATGGTTAGGAACCTGAAGTAACAAAAAGTCACATCTCCCTCTACTCCTAAGTAAGAAAATAAAACAAAAGGGACAAAAAGGGCATCCGTCAAAAAAATTCTATTCTCATTATGACATGAGACAGCATTCTCGGAGATAATATGATTTAGCATATCCAACTGTAAGAACAGTTTGGTGATTGGTGCACCAGATTATGTTCCAAACAGCTCTCAACAGCCATTGACAAATTTACACAATTTTATAAACCAACATGAAATCCTCTGAGGAAATGTGAGAATCTCATGCCTAAGATCATTGCCACAAGACCACTTGCATCTAGTATATCATATCTATATAACAATACTTGATTCTTCTCAAATCATGTCATTTCACATGTTGACAACTCGTGGTCAGTCTGACTAGAAGACACGGTTTTGTCCCCTACTTTCCTGTCTTTCTTCTTCATAGGTTTTCTGAATTTCTGCAATTGCACCTCAAGAGTCTTTCATTTAGCATCATGTACATCTATCCCTAGTTACTACTCACCTAAACTTGGTCAAAAAACTCCCCAGATCATATAGTCAGTTAACCTCAAATCTAACTTGTTAATAATATCAGATCTCAAAACCAATACCTAATGCTTCATCACGATCTGACCCCTTGTTAGCAAATTAACTGTCCTATGTTAACAGGTTTGAAGAGTGAAGGCAAATTCTTACACCAAGATGTATGTGTGAATAATGTCATTGCCAATTGAAATAGGATTCCACAAACTATAACTCAATCTCAGATATACCATCACCAACCCACAGTAATATATACTCCCACAAGAAACAAATCTAAAACATGATACAACTTAATTTTCTACAGACAAGTATTCAAAAGTCAAACCAAGTTTTAAAAGCTCTAAAGAGCAATGCACCTCTTTCAGACGCAGAAGGCACAAAACAATGAAAAAAAAAATCTATGTTAATGGTTCAGTCCCACATCCCACACTAAAATTTCTGGCTCTCCATTCTCTCAGTGACAAAACCCCTGCTTCTAGATAGCTAGTTGATTTTGCTAGAGACATTTCCAAATAATGTGACTTGTGCCACTATCTCCACTTCCCAATCAGTTCAAATGAAAAAAGAAAGAAAATCTCATAATTGATGTTGATGTTCCTCATGACAGAAGGATTTCCCTAGAGAAAATTCACCCTTTGTAGGCCCAGATAATGAAATGTATAAAGGACTTGTCCAATAAAGGGAAGTGAAAAAGGTTTCATTTCATTTACAGGGTAGAAAGAGGAAAGTAAGAACTCAAGGTGAAGAAAAGGAAGCACCATGGCATTGATGTGGATCGTCTGGAGAGAGAGAAACTTGAGGGCTTTCGAAGGGGTAGAATTGAGTTTTTGGCAGTTGAGGAGTACTCTCTAATCCCTTATTTATTTTTGGTGCACCCATGTAGTTCTGGGTTGTATAGAGGATTGGGTGTCTTTTGTAGAGAACCATATCTTTTTGTAGGTCCTTTACTGGTTGATATACCTCTTGTATATGGGCTGTTTTTGGCCTTGTGATTAATGAAATATTTACCTGATCCAAAAAAAAAAAAAAGGAAGCACCCATTGTATAGATGTCTAGCTAATCAGGGGCAGATGTAGCGTATATGTTATGGGTTCATCCGAACCCAGTAGCTTTGGTCTAGAGCCTGTATATGTGTAAAAAAATTGCTAAATAAGCACAAATGAGAGATTTTGAACCCAGTAAAATCAAATGGGCATGGTAGAACACCAAACACAGACCCATAAAGTTCAAATCATGTATTTGCCTCTGTGACTCTAAATTTTTTTAAAGATAAATCAGTATCTATATTTCTCGTTTCTCTAATATTAATTTGTAAAAATAAAGGTTTGTGCTTCAAAAAGATCTAGGCAAAACCAGTAAGCCAAAATACTGTCAGAGCGAAGTCCACTTCACTCCAGAAAAATGATAAGGAGAAAAAAGATTGACTTAGATTTCTCTCTCTGTCCTTTCAACCTTTTATCAGTTTAAGCTATTAACAGCACTGGATTGGAGGAAGCTCACATGCTGTGAGCCCCTCATTCTCCACCATGTGGTGAGGGATCAAATCACACCTATGTAATAATCCCCTCCCTCCCCCTCCCCCTCCCCCTTCCCCCCAAATAATTATTTTAAATTATACAATATCAGCATATACCCATTCTTTTTACCGGATGTATGTATGGTGGATATTGCTTGTAGGAAGTACAAAAAAAATTATGGAAGAGCTTTGTACAGACTAACTGAGAAGTAAAATAACTTCATACCTCCAGATCTAATCTTTGCCAAGTTCCAGACATGTTGAGAACAGACTTGGAGCATATAGGACAGCGATACCTATATAGAAAGGGGAAGACGAGTACAATATGTGTGTTAATTGTTATCTCAAAACCAGACAGGCTGATTGGTATGAAGAAACAGAAGCATTATAATCATGTTATGGATAGAACTTTACTGGTTCTGACGGATCATCTCGTTGTAGCATTCCATATGCATTGTATGTCCACACTTCATAATTGTGGTGCCTTTCACTGAGTCAAAAAGAAACTGGACCAAACCATAAGTTTATTATTAGGGTGTAGTTCCAAACAAGGCCATAAGAGCAAGTTAAGGCAGTAAAAGCCAAATGAAGTGTAGACTCAAACCTCATAACAGATGGGACAATGGTTCTTCATTGAATTCTCCACACATAAGTGATTATCACGCAGTTCTACTGCATAGCAGGATCCTGTTGCACAAACATCACGAAAGTAGCTAAAAGAGAAGTAATCCTAAAGCTTAAGGCATCAGAAAATCAGGAGACTTTTTTTTAGAATGAAGAAAAATAAGGAGACTCTGCACATGATTGATAGTTAATCCACTCTTGATGTCTTTTTTTTTAAAGAAAAAAATTCCTTCTAATGTATTGAAATCCAGCATACTATGCAGGCATATGTTTGAAGTCTTGCCAGCATAAGTTTCTTGAACTTCCAACAAGTGACATGGAGAAGAGACAAGGTTGAATAAAGGCCAGATGTGCAGGAAGGAGAAAGAAGTTGTCCAGATTAAATAAAAGATTGGTGATGGCTTACTGAAAAACCAAAGAACACTAATTGGTAACCTCAAGACAAGAGTGAGTTTGCCTTCAGGTTTTTGCCTAATTATGACCAAGGTTTATTAACAGCTCCATGGAACCTGTGTTTTCCCAGCTCAAAAGACTTACAGGACATACATACATGTGACCTTTTGAGTTAGACATACGTAATTTACAAGGAAAATGTACGTATTTTCCTTTAATGCCTGACTAGAACATACCACAACAATTATGATACAGATTTGGAAGTTAAAAGAAACTTGAACTGGACCTCAGATCATCAATAAGCTTCTCCAGAAGAGGCCGACGAATAGAGAGAGAGAGAGGGCAGGGGGGGATTCAACCATATAGCGACAGGTTTCCTCCCTATTCTGTTAGGATGAGCAGTTATAGCTATTTGACTTCCATTTTCCTTATTGGTTATACGTTAGTTTACTTCATTGATACAAAGGTGCATAAAGCCAGTAGTCATCTACGAGATGGAAGATGTACACAGCAGTAAAATAGAAAATGTACAAGATTAACCTTCCAGTTCCAAGGATACCCCTTTATCACCATAATACGATATGCTATTCAAGACTTCAATGGAAAGGGCATTTGAAAAGTAAATTTCAGAAAAGAACTGTCGAAAAGAGAAAAGTTCACTTCCACAATGCAGTTTCAGAACAAGCTAGTTGAAAAGAATCACTAGTTGAGATATAATCTACACCTTTTTCTTTATAAGGTAAAGGTTGAGATCTAATCTATACTACTAAAAATTAAAGAAGAAAATCCATCCATTTTGATACAAGTAAATTCACAACAGTAGTCAAACAAGGAGGAAGGGATGCCTTACCACACTTCCTGCAGTGGAAGAAGTTTTCTCGACCACCTACCCTGTTTCACCAATTGTATATAAGTACAACAGACGACAGATACATGTTTAGATTGTTGGAACGAGTAAGAGAAGTGTAAGGGCAGAATGGAGGTTGAATACAATATTATCTAGCTCATTCACCTGCAAATTCCACAGTCATCACAGTGAAACTGCCCCTTCGTTCTCTGCAAGAAAAGTAAGTACTTATATATAAACGCATCAAATGAATTAAATATTTGTTTGATTACTCTAGCATCCAAATAGAACATTCCAATTTAAGAGACAAATAAAATAGTAGCATTACATTGTCATCATAAAATCTACAAATTTCACAATAGTACTCCCCAAATTTGACGCCACACTCTGAACAAATCTCAGCAACCTATTCAACACAAGCAAGAAAAAAATTATCACGGATTATAACGGCTGAAAAGTCCATAAACTTGAGACACTCAAATGATAGATAAGTGTAACAACAGAGCTTAACAAACCTGTTGCTCAGTGTCGCATACAGCACAAACAACCTGTAGCAAAAAATTAGAATCCAACTTCAATCCCCATAAAAGTTGTGAGTCATCATGAACTAAAAACTTCTCATATGAGGAAATAGATAAAAGAGCTATACTCGTACTTGCTTAACATTGTGGCGCACAAGTTCGTGCCGTTCCTTGAGATTGCTCAACGCGCTCTGATACCAACGAACACAAGCTTTAGGAAAAAAAACAGTATATAAAGCAATGGATGACAAGGAAGGTCGTTATAATGTTGTATAGTTTACAATATGGAACTGACAATAGTAAGGCCTCTTACTATTATAATGAAGCAATAGCACCAGAGCATTATAGAAAGCACGTTAGTATGTATGTTGGATCCCGAGAATCCCACATTAAGAGCAAAAGAAAAAATGAGTGTTTGTCCATCAATTTCCTATTAAAATACTTGTGGTTTATAGATATGATGGATGGATTGGACCTGCTACTTGATTGAATTTTTATTTGGGAGAGCTAATTAGCAGCAGTACAAGAGTAACTGTATAGGTTTTCCAAATAAGGATTTTGTTCTAGTTCCAAATAAGTGATAAAAGGGCTCCGGTATCCCAAATCGAAGTGTTTCTACATGTACAACTCAAGCAGTGGCTGTTGTAGTATCGTTAGAAAGGGGGGTAGGGAAGCAGCAGCACCTTGGCCTCGTTGTGGCAGTGACGGCAAGTGAAAATTTCATTGCAACAAGGGGCTCGGAGTTTACAGCGTCGGCGATAATGTTCACATCTAATTAAGGACAGAAAATATTAATCATTTATACAAGTTTGAGAGAGGAAGATTAACAGAAAGTGGTGTATGCATATTTATGTACCCGTAAAGCAACTTTCCGACATCTTGTCTATCGAGCTCAGCATTATGATCGTCCTCTTGCGGCGGTTGATCAAGGACAAAATTGTCACCGTCTTCCATGTACAAGGTTCGACAAGGATTGGATTATGAGAGTACAGCTGTTGGACCTGGCCTGTAGGTGAAATTTTGTTACGTGTGGTGTGGGCAACAGAAGAAAATATCAATCAGGGCCAGGGCACGCACAACGCGAGTGTAACTAACGGCAAAGGAAGGGTGGGTTCAAGAGATCCACTACTAAAAACGGATGGCGGCTGAAATTCATACTCTACTTACTGGGCCCATTAACACTAGACTAAACTTTATTCTCTCACTATTTATTTATTACTCCACAATGAAATAAGATACATTACTTAGATTTATGTAGATAGTTCTTAAAATATATTAACGCGCAAGAATGACACTATACTTATTGAAATTAATCATAATTAAGAGATTAATCCTTGCTTCGTTATATTCGTGTCATCTACCGTCAAATTTTCGGGCTCAATCTTGGACAGACGGTGAAAACTATCAAGATGTAATATAGTAGGGGCAGAAGGTATTTTCAGTGGAGCGGTGAAATGCGTAGAATCGAAAAGAACACCAACGGCAAAAGCACTTTGTTGGGCCGACACTAACATTGAGAAACAAAAGCTAGGGGAGCGAATGAGATTAGATATCCCAGTAGTCCTAGCCGTAAACGACGGATACTAGGTGTTGTGTGTATCGATCCGTGCAATGTTGTAGCTAACGCGTTAAGTATCCTGCTTGACGAGTACGTTCGCAAGAATGAAACTCAAAAAAATTGATGGGGGCCCGCATAAGTGCTGAAGCATGTGATTTAATTCGGGTTTTTTGTAAACAACTAAAACGTCGATGTTAACTTTACTTTTTAAAAAAGGTGATAAGTATGCATTAGGGTTTAGGTATTAAACAAATTCTCTATTTCAGAAATTACGAAAATCGAAAGCGAATGAGTCTTGTTTCATCTGTCCGCCAGCTCATTCTTTGTTCCATTTAACTTGACTTACATAATCAATCATTTCTCTTTGAAGGCAAGTGGAAATATATTCATTCATCAACTTAATTTACATTTTTGCATATCATATCTAGGTATTTATAGGACTATCCTAACATGTACCTAATGTAGTCCATGTATCATCATTTAATTCTATTCATTCATCTTTTTTTCTCAAGAGAAAAGACATCACATACACCCTGAATTTGTCTCGAAAAGTCATTTTCATACTCAAACTAATCTGGCGGCCTATTACACACTTATACATATTAAAAGTGAATTTAAGACCACCCTACATGTTGATGTGGCACTAAAAATAAAAATAAATTAGAAGAGGTGCATTTTTCTGTACTTTTTTCTTCATAAAATACTGATTTTTTTCAGAATATCCCCCCCACACTCCTCCTCCATTTCCATGGAAATACCACCTTGAACACCACATATTACCATTTCATCCTTTTAGTTTTTCAATTAATTTTAAAAATTAGGCTTTAAATCTGTCATTTTTATTTCAAATGTTAAAATTCGCAATGATGTCTCACAATTTAAAAAAATACCTTTCAATCGTCAAATGAAAAAAGAAAGTCATGTTATTGCTTAAAATTTTTTGAAGAGAATGAAAAATGGATAATGACATAAAGTAAAAAAATATCTAAAATTCGAAAATAAGGGGAGTATGATTGATTTACACCCACCTCTTATATGAACTTATTATAATTTATCTATTTCAATTTTTTTTAATTTTCTTTTAAAAAATAATATGGTGGTGGGTTTGCTAGTTGTGGGTGGCAAAGAAGGAGGAATTAAAGGTGATGAAGAAGAAGAAATCGATAATGATAATGGTGATGGGTGGAGAAGAAGAATTGAAGGTGATATGTTGGCCGTGAAGAACAAAGAATTGTTGATGATGGTGGCCGAATATGATTTTTCCAGTAAGATGAGAGATGGAGTGGGTGGGATTTAGTGATGACGGAGATATAATTATTGAAGGATTTTAATAGTTATTAGGATTAATTAGTGTAAAATATAATTAACAAAAGAAAAGTTAATAAATTAAGAAAAAGAAAAGAAAAGAATATAAAAATTATAATTTCTGACATGACGCTGACGTGGTGCTGACGTGGCGAGCGAGTGTAAAACATCATATATTGTGAGAACTGTGTTATGCGTCTCAGGGTGGTATTAAATTCGCTTTTAACATGTATAAATGTGTAATAGGTCACCAGATTAGTTTGAGTGTGAAATTGACTTTTCAGTACAAGTTCAGGGTGTATTTGATGTCTTTTCTCTTTTTCTCAAATACATGTACTAAGCCATACTGCTGAAAATGTTAACTCATCACAATTATAAACCTCAACTTCATTACACGAAAATCAAAAAAGAAGAAGATAATGATATTGTCATGGAAAATTCAAAATATAGGGCAAAATAAGTGTAAAGGCAAAAGCCTTTTTTTTTTAACTATGGACACATGGTTCCTCAAGCTAATATGTGTTGAACCTCTCTGGTCGTCTGATCAAGATGAATTACAATTGTCGATACATAATATTAGATTCATTAAAGTTGATTAGGACCGTTAGAAAAATCAATAATAGTAGATCATATCTACAAACATATATTTATTTATTCAATAAATACTTGTATTAATACATGAATAGTGATCAATACAATCATAAAAATATTCAAAACAATCTCTCTTTTATTTTTGCTTAGCTAATTTTTTGCATTTTTATTTTTGCATTTAAATTCTGCAGCTCTGTTTTTTTTATATGATATCTATCAGAGCAAGAATAAATTGTCATATCGGTGGGAACTACTTATATTATAACCTCAGTTACTGTTGAATTTACATTAACGAATTCTAGTAATTTTTATTTTCTTCATTCTTCAGATTCTCTTGGATATCTCTTGTGAATTTCATCTTTGAAGAAAATAGCTATGAGAATTGAAGAAGATCCATTCTCATTACTTTCTCGACTAAAAATAAGTTGGGCTTCATGGATAGGACTTGCAACGCACAAGATCCTACTAATTGACCACCAGACTATAAATTTTGGAATAGAACAATGACATGATAACCTCTTGATTACTCAATTGACTTTGCAAAGATATTGTTGATAATGTTGTTTATTCTAACGCAGTTGAGAATCTTTAGGAAGATCTTGATGACAAGTTTGGTCAGCCAAATGAGACAAGACTCTATCACCTTCAAAAAAAATTAAGTGATTTAGTTCAAGGAGTAAATGACATAAGAGGTGTAATATTAAATTGTAAAGTTCGTGATATGAAATAAACATTCTAAATACTAAGAACTGTTATTCTTGTGCTTGTATCTATGGTCTGATAAATTCTTTTTAGATGAAAGATTAATTCAATTCTTAATGAGGTTAAATGATGTTTATTTTCCTGTCAGAAGCAATATTCTTGTGATAAACCCTTTACCCTTAGTTAGTTTGGTCTACTCACTTATTGTGCAGGATGAGAAACAAAGAGAAGTTTTTATTCATTTACAATTTTCAGAAAATTCTACATTCTATTTGGTTAGTAATCACACTATTACTAGATATAGTGAATTTAAAGAAAATAAATCTAACTTGGTATACTCACATCAAAAGAAACTTAAGCACTTGAATTTTCAACAAAAGTCTAAGAGGATGCAAGGAAATGTAAGAAGTAATGCAACTTTTGCCCCTAAAGAAGGAGAAGACATCAATCCATCTATTGTGGATACTACTTCATATATGAACCAGCTGAGCAAGCATCAATTTTCTTAGCTCATTCAGTTGGTTCACTAAGCTTAAATTAATCAAACTAAGACTTTAACTTCAGATGTTCATGCTAATTCTATTGATAACAATTTTTCTATCTCTTACCTTATATCTATCAAAACTACTCACTAGATATTATATTTAAGAGCAACAAATCTTTCTTCTAATTCATTTTTGTCCTTTTTTGCCAGCTATGGACATGTGCTCCCATAAGAAAATATGTGTTAAAATCTCTCTCGATTGTCTGATCAAGATCAATTATATAATATTGATACATAATATTTGTTAGGATTGTTATAGAAAAATCAATAATACTAAGACATATATACTGATATATATTTATTTTATTCAGTAAATACTTGTTACATGAAAGTGATTCAATACAATTATCAGAAAATTTTCAAATCAATCTCTCCTTTATTTTTGCTTAGCTAATTTTCTGCATCTTTATTTTTGCATTTAAATTAGGAAAAATTTCATAAATAACTATAGTTTGCTAAATTATTCAGGGTCCATAGCTGAAGTTTCATTATTACAAATCGTAGCTATTTTTAGTTGAAAATAAGCGCACAAATTGTATATGGCTCTCAAATACGTATATGTGGTAAAACAAAAATTTCAAAATTTCAGTTACCAAATATTTTTAAAAATGAAAAACTCCACAAATAATGGGATTCTTACTCTTCCAAATATTCTCTCTTCATTGGCTCTCAAATGCGTATGTGTGATAAAACAGAAATTCTAAAATTTCAGTTACCAAATATTTTTAAAAACGGAAAACTTCACAAATCATGGGATTCTTACTCTTCCAAATATTCTCTCTTCAATGGCTCTCAAATACGTATATGTGATAAAATAAAATTTTCAAAATTTCAGTTACCAAATATTTTAAAAATGAAAAACTCCACAAATCATGGGATTCTTACTCTTCCAAATATTCTCTCTTCATTATTGACTAAGCACATACATTTCAAAATAAATATTATATATTGATATATTGATATATTGATATATTGATATATTGATATATTGATATATTGATATATTGATATATATATATATATATATATATAAGTTTGGATATATATAGAATTTCTCATATAAATTTGAATCTCACATACAAATGTATATCCAAAGTCAAAGCATTTCAAGTGCATAAACTGGAATTGTATATATCAGTTTGGATTCAATTAAGTTGACTAAGCACATACATTTCAAAATAAATATTATATACAAAACTCAAGTTGAGATTCAATTATACTTTTGGGTATATATATTTTAGTTAGGTATATATTTATATATATTTGAATCTCATATACATTTGAATCTCATTTACAAATGTATAACCAAAATCAAAGCATTCCAATTGCATAAATTTGAATTGTATATATTAGTTTGAGATTCAACTTAACTATGGATATACATTTCGAAATTAATATACTGTTAGGTATAAATCTCATATACAAAACTCAAAATTGAGATTCAACTATATTTATATACATATACAGACATCACCAAATTACAATCGGTGTGGTTCCAAAACAAACATGAAGATAGATAAACTGGAGTGTACATCTGAATCATCGATATCTTCATCCTCAATTCCGACATGAGTATCTTTGTCAACAATATCCTCTGGATCATCGATATCGTCGTCTTCGTGTAATCCTCTTAGATGGAGTATTATCCGTCATTCATTCACGGCAATTGGTAATTGATAATACTGAATAATGATGAAGTTGAAGAAATTATGAGAAATTCGATTGAATAATCAACAAAAATCATAAAAAAAATACAAAATACAATGAAACTCTTCAAAAAGTATTTTGGAGAATTGAAGCAAAATCTACACTAAACCGCTATTGTAGTTACCTTCTTTTTGGGGATTCTGATTTGAGGAGTGAATCGTGGATGAAATCCTGAGGAGATCGTGTGTAATGGGGGTGGGGCGTGAATCTCGCCGGAAATTAGGTGAGAGAAAGTTTGAGAATAGGTAATATACGTTTCTTTCCCCCAAATGTATATGTTGCCCAAAATAATAGCTACTTGTGCTAAACTATACCTATAAAATATAATTATGTAAAAGTACCATGTCCCCGTAATTAAGCACTTCAATGTTCTATCCCCCGTAATTTTCTTTAAATTATGCATCTCTTTCTTTTCTATACATACGAGTATCCTCATATTAATATCCTAAATACATAAACTAACTATAAACTTATGTATCACACAAACTTAAAAAGATCTTTTCTTCTTCTAACACAAGATTCACATTTTAACAGCGCAATAATTTACTAACTAGAATTTGATTGATGTTACCTTAAATATTAATTTGTCCTGATCAAATGATTATTCTCCATTGTTTTCCTAATCCCTTTCCAAATTCTAGATTAAAAATTACATTAGGAATGGAGATTGGTTGTGGATCACGGAAAATTTCATTAGGCGGATTCCAGGAAAATAATTTGATAAAATGTTTGATATGATATGATCAGTTTTTCGTGATTTGTCAGTTAGAAAATAATTCTAATCAAGATACATGCTCTCACTAGCTTCTTATACTTGTAAAAATATGATTATATATATAGTTTTATGTAGTTTGTACCAAGAGAGATGTGTGCTTCTAACAATTTTATTAGGTTCCTCCAGCCATTGATTTGATATATTGAGTTACGTTCCAATTCTTTCTTTTCTACTAATAAGGTTTTGAGTTATGTAATCGCATCGCATGGGTATATATATATATTATAAGGGTGTATAATTAAATGAACTTATAAAAGTTCTGAATTCATTAATTCAACTATATTTTTTTTTATGATTTTCTAGATGCTCTAATTATTTCACATAATTTTTGGTAAGCCCAAAATTATACATTAAAATTTAATGTGTGACTATATATCGAGTAAAGAGTATTGAAAAATATAGTTGTTCATAGAGGTTGTACAAAAATTGTCTAAGTTGTTCATAGAGGTGTCACAACACTTTTAATTTACTACTTGAAGCAAGATGGTAATAAATGAAGGGGAACGACGATGTCATACAACAACTTAATTGAGGAAACAAATAAAAATTACATTCTTTGCACTATAGGCAATGATATCATTTGTCCGTAGACAAATAACTAATTATGCTGGCATACATATATGGTTTACGCTAGCTAATAAACAATATAATAGAGGTGAAAATAACATAATTTCACAAACATATATAAAACCCATAATTAACATTATATTCTTAGAGGACGTACCACTAAAGATGTTGGGGCAAGTTTATTTGTTTTCTTGTTAATTAAGATCCTTTAAACAGAGGAGATATATGGGTTGAGGAGTTGAAGGAGAGAGCCTTTAAGGTGGAGAGACATGATTTCATTGGTGGAACCGATCAATTTCCCTCCTATGAAAACTGCTGGTACTGATGGATTGCATCCCATTTTGATTAGTGCTTTGTCCATTTCCTTCCCCTCCGAATCATGGTCCAGTTCATGGACGTAAGCATTCGCCCCTAGCTCACGGAACAGAATACTCACTGCGTAGCACAAGCAGCAACTGCTTTTACTGAACATCATTACTCCGTTTTCCGACGCCAGTTTTTGCACTTTCTCCATATTTATATTAATGAATGCCTTGAATCTCTTCAACTAATTAAAACTCGCACACCATTGGGGACTCCAACTTCAAAACAAATTGAACTTTGATGACTGTTTTTACACTACTATATATTTTTCAAGGCAGCTGTGTGAGTTTAGATGGAAAACGGATTGTTGAGGTTGGAGGCTATTTATAACAAAGAGGGGGAAAAAAAAAGAATAATAAGGGTGATGAAAGTGGATCGTCACTTTCAAAGCAGAAAAGAACAATATTCAAAAAGATAATGAGCTTTATTTAGATGCGCTAGAGCTGGACTGGATGGTACTCCTGCAGATCATGATATTCCAGCAAACTAACTTTTCATTATTACAATCAACAGATACTATTTCCTTCCAACACAATGGGCAACTTGGAAAATACATATATTCCATCTGCTCTCCTCATGCACCTTTCAACTCCATTTTTTGTGATTAATTAATTATTCCATCCTTTTCTATTTATATTATAGCGTATTACTTTGACTGACCAAAAAAAAAAAAGAGTTCTAAATTTTTTGGTGATAAACACGTGTTTCATAATATTTGCATTTGGAAATTATTGTCTTAAACATACCATGATATTTGTATGACGCATGTCAATAAGGGTAAAATAGAAAATTTAAGTTAAATTAATTCCAAATTTAAGAATATGACATTCTGTTTTTTGAAAAGGATCAGTAAGGGAATCTTGTCATATATATAAAAAAAATGGAAAGGTGGAGTACTTGATAGGAATGGCATATATCCATGCAAACTCCTCGATCGACCGGTCTCCATCGGAGTATTAGACTTGGTGAAGTGTGTTCCAATTCTTCACTAAAACTAATTTTCCGCGCATGCATATGTGTGTATGTGCACAATTTTTTATAGAAATTTAATTCATATACGTAATAATGTAAAAAAAACATTACAGTATCAAAAGGCTTTTAATCAATATTATTCATTTGCTTCTTATAATTATTAATTAGGAGTACCTTTTAGATGATGTAGTTAATTATATATATAGAAATCAAAACTATTTTTAAAAGTTTTAAGTTAGAGGTGGAGAAAGTAGAGCCATACAACACTAGAAACAAAATAAGTATAGGAAGGAAGGAGTGGAGATTCTTGTTCCAAATAAAAGTGAAAGTGGTGTGATTTTCATTTGATTCTCTCCTCCAAGAAATAAAGATGATCGCCTTCCCCAACTCATTGGATTCGCCTTAATTAGTCACACGTGATCAATGACGACGAGTCTTTGACTATGCTTTTTTAGGTCCAATTTAACTTGTTAACATGCATCATGCATGTGCGAATCAAATATGAGAGTGCTAAAGTCTCACATTAATCGATGCCAGGAGGACGGAGCTAATCAATTGACACCCTTTAGCTCAAAAATTATATTTTATAAATAGATCAATTTTTCCTTTCACCAAGGATATATATTCATTGGTATGTCATAGTTGATAACTTTTTATGGTGATCATTTAACCCGAACCAATGGGATGTGCAGGGCATAATAACTTTGGAGTTTTGGCCGGCTAGCTTGTGCCTTGTGGGGGATATATATATTCATAGTGACTAGTGTCATGTCATCTCTTACGATAGTTCTTGCGTGTGATATTCCTATATATATATATATGGACCATTTGCTGGATGTAAGGTATATTTTATGATAGGGAAACACTAATCGGCTTCAGCCGTTAATTGAGCCTTTATTTCTTTAAGATTCTCATATAGAATATCTAGTATATATATATATATATATATATATATATATATATATATATATATATGTTTCGATCGCTAATATTAGTTAGCAGACTTCCATAGCGGAAGCGGGTCTCAGTAACTATATATGACTCATGTCATAGGTCGTCTGGAATCCTCACAAAGAGGAACAACTCCTTTCAGCCACAGCGTAAATATCCTCATCAATAGATGTAGAGTTTTTTCTGCTTTAACCCTAGTTCTCTTAATCGTCGTTTTTTCAACTGGGCTAGGGATTAGGAGGAGAACAAAATAATGGACTAATACAGCACCACTTATGGATGGACCACTCAATAGATATTTCCAAAAGAATAGTTTATCAATTATGTTTAAGTGAACAAAATGAAACAAACTCCCTACTGAACGGACCAAAAGGAATTCTCAGGTCTAAAGATGGTAATTTGGTTGAGACTGCAAAATATCTATTGCACGCATCTTTTTTCTGTTTCAATATTGTACTCACTCCGTCTCAAAATACTTGTCATGTTTCGCTTTTCAAAAGTCAAAGTACATAAACTTTGATCAATATTTTAACATGTATCTTTTTACCATATTATTGATGTGAGAAGAGTTAAAACTTACAGTATTTTCGTATAGTTTTCAAATATCTAATTTTTAATTTTAAAAATTGAGTTAATCTAATTTAGTTCAACTCTTAAGACTAGTCGAATTGACTGGTCTCCGAAAGCAAAATGAGACAAGTATTTTGGGAGTATATATATGGTTTATAAATGAAATTCCTGGTCCCCTTTTAAAAGTAAGTGCATGCATGCGTGGTGCAGGAATATATAGCAAGTTGGGTGGCGCATGGCATATATCTGTGTAGTGTTAATGGTTATGGTGAAGGGATAAGTTCTTATTGGGGAAGTAAACAGGACCAACCCATATAGCTTTGATGATAAGTTCATACGGCTATTTCTTAATATTCCTTTCTTTATAAATCACTGAGCAAAGATAAGGTTCTTTTGGGATATAGAAAAAATAAAAAGAAAAGGTTCCTTTTGAATCCCATTAATTTGTTTGAGAACCTTTGACTTACCCATTTACACAACTAATTATCAACTTGTATATATATCATGCATGGTACGTACTTCTGTTGTACTGGCTAGTGGCTTCTGTTTATCATATTCGTATCAAACACAAGAAATATATATAAGTAATTAATAGCTTGAAATCATTGAACCTTGGAAAAAATTTAATTACTCATGCATCAAAAATCACACATATCCTCTGACTTCTCTGAGATCAATGTAGTTGTGCAAGCTGATATTATGTCATTTTCAAAAAGTCATACTCAAATCCTAGAAAAATATTCTCTCTTTTTGGAGGGATTGAAGTAGTAAGATTCATATATGCAAACATGGAGCTGAGTGATCTCAAGCTAGAGCTAAAACTGCCCTCACATTCCACATCTTGATCGTCTCTTTTTTCTGCTTGTTGCATCTTATAATTAGCAATATTTTTCTTCAATTAGTAATATCAATCTGAGGCAGAGACAGGATCTCAACTTAATTAAGTGACACTAGCCAGAAAAAACACTTCTTACACAGATCGAACATGACCATATTATATAGTATATGTGCTAAACGGATGTTAAAGAAATATAGTATATTTATGCATGGTATCAAATAAAATTTCTCAGTTCAGATAAAATTCCACAGAACTACTGATCAAGTATTAGTCTTAACTTAAATGTCAATCCCAGATGAAATATAAACATGACCACCAAAAAAAAAAAAAAAAGAAGAAGAAGACGATTAAAGAAAAGTGCTATACACTCTTATTCACAGTTCACACACACGTACACTCAGTACAGCATCAAGAAATTGAATGATTCCTTTGCCTGTGAAAATTAGGAAACCGACTTTCTGAACTTGCTTTTCCCGCTAATGGCCGCTTTGAATGATCTTTTATGTGGAACATCGCGTTGAGCTTGCTCAATTTCTTCGTGAACGTCTTGAATAACTTATTGGCAGGATGTGATGATTTTACTAGCCCCTGCTTCATAGACACGTGATCTTTTTCTAAATCCGTAAGCCTCATTCTCATTCTTGCTACCTCAAGCTTCAATTCTCTATTTTCTCTCCTCACCGATGCATAATTATCTCTCGGAGAGATGCATCCGCTTCCTGCTCCACTCCCTGAACGATGAGGAAACTGACCGTTTATTGACCCAAAGAATAACTGATTTTGGCATTGACCCCCATTCATTGCATTTCTCAGTCTGATTTGTTCGAAATACAGCACTTGAACTGCCATTTGCACTGGCAACCGCTCATTTTGTGCAGCATGACTGCACCCTTCTTGTGATAATTTTTGGCAATCAATAGTTTTGCACAGTCTATACCGGTCAGAGTCCTTAATGTTCGGATGAACCTGCAATCAAATTTCAAGTATGATGTTCAAACACATTACCACGTGAAAATATGAAATTAAACGTGGCAACCAGATTCATGTATGTATATATAGAGGGAACAACAAGTTAATTTCACATGTGGTTATGACTGAACATTACTCATTATAATACTAAAGGTTACCTTGAGGAAAATATCAACAGCTCGATAAAGTCCATCATCAACTAGACGGGCATGGTCTGGAAGTAACTCTGTCAGTGCTGTAAACTTTGATGGTGTTAGATTTGAATCTAGTGCAATTTCTGCCAGATAATTGTCCAATAATTTTGAAACCTTAAGAATTGAGCTTTGTTTGGGAGATCCCGGGCTTCCAAAGTCATAAACCATTCCGTTTTCATCTATTAGTTGGTTATCTTCTGCATCATCCTCGTCCAAATTCAAGAAAAAGGAAAAGATTCTTAAGATTGAATCGGTGTCATACATAGGGCTATGGTTGTTTCCATTCCCATTTCCTGGTATGAGAATATCCTCAAGAATCGCCTGATGTAGTTGCAGACCAATGCGCCTCTCTAGATCAGATCTGCAAGAAGTAGATGCTGATGCTACTATTGCAGATTTTAACAAACTTGAAAGAAAGGCCATTGGAACTGTACTTTTCCTCGACGCTGTTGGTAGCAAGCCAACTATTGTTTCCACAGTGACCCTTTGCTTCTTTTGTAAATCCAAATCCAAGAAACTTCCTTTGACTAAATGAGGATCCTTAACAATGAGCCCCTGAAGAGAATTTTGTGCATAGTTAATTAAAATTCTACTTATAGTGTCTTGTTTCAGACCCTTCGTCTTAAATGCAGATAAAACCCTTTGAAACAATTCCAGATTCAGCACAATTAGTGATTTCCCCCACCAGTCCGACGCTGTCTCTATATCAATGCTTTGAATTGGTTTGGATGGGAAATTATGCTCCAGCTTCAATAAACCAGATGTAAGTTGCTCTTTACAAGCATTATTTGCAATAGCATTGATTAACCTACTAACAAGGTTGACTTCTTCTGATACTGGTAGTAGTTTCTCACAGCTGTGGAGGACAGACACTGAGTTGGATATGCTTGGGAATACAGGGTCCTTTAAGAACACCTCGGTTCGTATTTCCAGGTTCTTATCAGTGATGTCTTCTGTCATTTCCAGGAAACTGGCTGCACATCTTAGCATTGCAACATTTGTTATGGTAATCTCAATGTTCACTCCATAACAGAATTTTGCAGCGAGTTCAAATGCTTCAGATCCACCAGGAAGACCAGAAAGGTTCAGTCTTGACATCTTTGAATCTTTTGCATCCAGCAGCAGCTTTCTAAATCTCCCACTTCGAGAAACCAGAGGAAACTGCAAAAAGAGTCTAAACACATTATAAACGCGCCCAAGTGGCTCCTGTTGAAAACTCAGTGCCTGCCATCCCTTACTTTCTGTTATTTTTATTTTTATGACAGTATGGCACAAATTGATTTCATCTAGACAGGATGATAATTATGTGGATTGACAACTTATACAAGTAAACTTTTGATAGTGATTTTTAAGCTACCTGTAGACTAACCATTCATTGGTATGGCTGCTGCTTTGGCTAGACTTGAGTTTGTTCAATAACTTATGAATGGATCGGTAGATCAAAAACAATGAATGGTTAGTACTACATTATTCATACCTTGTGAAGAGCAAAGCTGGCCGCTCCAACTTCTATTGTAAGATCACTAGAAACATCAGAAATTGGCCTGCCACAGGAAATTTGGTCAATGGTGAAAATTACCCGGCTAAGAAGATTCGGGTGTGTTCTGCTTGAGAGGCAACAGAACTTCAACTAAGCTACAATACTGTTTGGTGATGTTAAAAAAACTTTAATATATGCATCTTGTTACCAACCCAATAAGATGAAAAGAGATTGTGGAGAATTTATTGTAGACTAATTAGGAAGAGTAATAGATGTAAAGTACCATTGGAGTCTAGGAGTGATCATGGGACGAAAAGACCTGCTCTTCACAGATATGTTAGCCTTCAATTCAGCAACTCCCATCTTTCTCCACTACTCCAAGCTGCAGCCCTCCATCACTTTTAATTAGTCATAGTTTATAACAACACATCAAAGTTGTAGTTGTAGTTCTATGCTTAATTAACTTTATATTATCGAGTGCGTGGGTCTCAAAATGCTGCTCCTCTCTCTCGAGTCTTGAGTAACCACAAAGTCTCATCATCCCGTATGCATGCTAACGGATTAAGTAGGATTCAACTAATTATTTTTTAGGTTACTGTATTATCTCACGACAACCACTAATATTTGCTAATGATATAAAAATTCATTTAAACTTATGTGAGCGTATGTGATAAAAATTCATTTAAACTATCACTGTGTGTATATATGAGTTAATCTCTTGATTAAAATTAACTGTGAGAAACACTCAAGGGGGTGGCCCAGTGGTTGCTAGTTGGAGGTGGACAGGTATCATGTGGAATTAATCCAGGTGCACCTAAACTGATCACGAAGGAAAAAAATTAACAGTGAGTATAAGAAGTTCAAGTGTTAATTATGAATCATTGTCTAGAGTGCATTTAGGATATACTGCTCCTCTTAGTGCTATATACTTTACGGTGGAAAAGCGACTTTTCCATTTTCACCATGTTTTGTTTCTTTTATTAAAAATGAGCAAATTCCTGAATGCTTGCAGTGCTGTTAGGGTTTGTAATCATGACTAGTTGTGAAAGCTAACACCTCTTAAAGAAACAACTTAATCAATAAAGTAGAATGAAACATCACTTTGATTTGATGGCAATATAATTGTGCTTTTGTAGGAAAAAAATGCAGTGCATTAAGGTAAGTACTGTAGATATATGTTGGACTCTTTTAAGATAAATATATAGGGGAAGTTACCTATATATTATTTATAATCTCTAACCAATAAACATATATTATATATTATCGCCTTTTTAAAAAAAAAAAAGGATGAATGCCCATTTATGTTAATTTCTCAGGACAGGGCCATTGTTTGCGTAATATTATAAGGCCTTAGGGATTGCATTGAATGATGAGAAGCTGTAAAACCCAGCTACATAATAAACTCATTTATTTTGCCACTAGATATAGGTTAAGGTCTTATGTTGCACGACCTCAAAAACATACTAATACATGTGACAATTTTCTTTTTACCAGAAGGGTCTTTTGATAATTTAGTGAAAACGAATCATTAATTGATTCTAGTGTTGGGGTGAATGATGGAGTGGTCCAAGTCAACATTAGAGTGTTGTGGGGGCAATGATTGGAATGACCCAATTCCATATTTGGAGCTGGAGCTGGCAATGGCTGTGGGTTGGGATCATATGATGCAAACAGTACATAGCTTTGAGGAATTGCATATAATAGTGGCTCTTTATTTGACAATAAAAACGTATTTACAGTTTGTCCAGGACCACATTGCAGCCTTTTTCCCCACAGCAAACAAACCAACCTAGCTAAGATTGATTAATCTTAAAGAAATAAAGTCACTTTTTAATGAATAACTATTAACTGGATTCTGCTCTCTGCCATTATGATAACACAATTGTACATTTGAGATCATTCATAATCCACATACTTTCTAATTATGCAGGAATTAGAAATGTAGTAATAAGTTGAGCAGGATCTATATATTCCACCTTCCACCCTATATAAAATAATGCATAAAATGACTCATTACTTATAGTTAATTTATTCATGTGGGATTATAAAATGATAACCAAACACCTTGCTGAATTTTACACAAAGCAACTAGTGCTCCTACTTTTGCTCTGATCTTTTGCTTTTCCTCTAATTTTCGTCTGGCTTTTGAACATATACAATGTCAAGAGGCAGATAAATCTTTCGCCCATTTTCAATCGGAAAATTATCAAGCAAGAGAACCTGATAGATCTAGACACCTGGCAAGTTGAACGAATGAAATATTTTCTGTTCAAAAGGAAACTAGACGTGCCATTACGATATTATTGTCCAAATTGAACCATTTATAATCCAGGGTAGTATATTGCACGGACATATAGAAACACCAAAGCATAAGATTTACACAAAGACGTGGCATTTAAGTGACAATCACAGGAATATCTGGGAAAAAAGTGCACGGCTGAAATATATACTGCAAGGAATTCAAGTGCCACCAACTTCTGAAAAGTGGTGATATACTAACAACTGCACAAGTTGCCTACTCAGGCAAGGTCAAAAAAAATTCACTGCTATTTCCTTAGCTAACAATCAAATCCTGCTGTACTCACTTCAATGTAGTGCCAAGAGAAGTCAATATCACCAAGGTATCAGCTTGTTGCCTCAGGCCAAGTACTTGAACAAGTTTGGGTTCTCTTTGTCTCTTTCCAAGTAGTCCCGAGTGATAAGATCTTCAATCCTCTTTTTGATTGCTTTGAAATCAGGCTACACATAAATATTTTGTTTAATTTTACGATACGTACAATAGAAAATTCAACAATTAGAATAGGCAAGCTAACATGTCTCTCCAACTAGAGCCCGTAACTATTTTTCAGGATAAAAATATTTTGAAGGCAGAGAAAACACATGAAACGGGAATATGATGAAATATTGGCAATTTAAGTGATAACCGTCTTAAGATATTCTATCAGCAAACCAATCCCTAGGACATTGATAACTTGTTTAAAGAAAATGAAAAGAAGTTTCAAGTAACACGCAGTTAGATAGCAAGAAAGAAAATGAAATGTTCGACATAGAGCAACAGCATTCCTCCATTTTCAAATTGAATGTTATTTACGCAGGGAAAAATCATGTCCACTTCCCTAAATGGAATACCTAAACCAAGGAAATCCAAATGGTGAAGATGTAGCATACCTTAAACATGCGGCTCAATTGCTCAACACACTCCAACACGAGCTGCTGATGAGGAAGCACCTTTCGGCTCTTCATAATGCGCACAATACAAGCATCAATTGCATAACGTCTGTCCTTGTCAACATCCTCAACCACTTTTTTCCTTTCATCCACCGGAGGCAAAGGGATCTGGATGGTACAATTAAGTCATTGAGAAAAAGTGTCAGCGAGCATATACAAAGTAAGCATCATATAGCAAAATACAAGTAGCTCTAAAGAGTACATATACCCTAATCCTCCTCATTCTGTCAGTGAACTTGGAGTTGAATTCAAAATGATCCGTTGGCGAAACAGTTCTATTGCTAGGCTCCTTGGTCAGAATTTTATACTTGGCACATGACAGGGATTGAAGCAATCTGATCAAGTCATCGTCTGCCAAATTTAACTGAGTTTTGATATCTGAGTAACTCAATCTATCTGAAGCATTAAACAGTAATAGAGCAGCAGCCTGAAAATGAGAACATTAATCAGTAACCATATTTGGTATCAGACAGGGATTCTGCAGCAGAACTATTTCACAAACTGATCACCTGGTAAGTTCCCACAATAAGTTCGATAGTTTTTGATTCAAACTTGCCATTAATATTACATGTACCCAGTGAATAAATCCAGGTCAATTTCCTGTGTTTTGTTTTTGTCTGATAAAATTCCTTGAAGACTTCTACACACTTCACCTGAGATACCGACAGATAAGAGTAAATCACCCATAAAAACAAAAGGGAAAAGAGATCAAATCAGCAGCAGAAATTGAATCATTATATCACAAGAGAAGCAGATCTCACCATTTCCACAGGGAGACTCAGATCAGAAGATTTATAACTAGGCCAAAAGCCAGTTGTAAGAACTGTGACAGTCAAATCAATTCCGGGACTAGCTGCCGAGTTGTTGCTGAGATATTCCTGAAAGTGGCTCTGATTTTCCTTCGCCAACGTCAAGTCTGTCACCTGTTTTGTTATTTCAAACCATAAGTGTTAACAAGATAATTTGAACGGGGAAGATAAAATTAGAAGTATAATACACACTCCTTACCATTCCCTCCATCTTTGATGTAAACTGTCCACCACACTGCTGCTTTAACTTTGTTAAGATAAGCCTTTCATGGTCATCATTGGCACTTTTATCAAAAAGCAGTCGCCGAGAAAGCTTCTTCCTATAAAATTAAGAAGACAGTATACATATCCAATGGTTAGAGATGTAACAAGAAACTAGTTACTGGGTCCAAAGAGAGTTTGATGTAGCTTCCAACCTGTAGAACTCGGCAAAAAGGTCTTTGTCACTGATATACGCGAGAAGCTTGACCACCTACATAAAATATAAACAATTATGAACCTTTTTCTGAAAAATCGATTGACCACCAGAGAGCGAAGCCGGATATAGGGTTAGTGCTACCTTATCTAATGTCTCCTCAATAGCATCATCACTGAGTTTTTCACTCCCACCCTTCTTAAGGATATTATCACAATAAGAGGCAAGGAGCTCTGCACTAGAACAGCCAGCAACAATTTTGTTACAGAAGACCTCAAATGCCTCTTTCAAAGCCTATAAAAGTTCAAAATTTAGACATCAGAAATAATATCTCACATTATTCAAGGTAAAAGGTTTAACCACACAACTGTGAACAGCTGGATATACCTTGTGAAAGAGAGAGTTATTTGCAAAACTGTCGGTCACATATGCCATATATTTGTCATGCAGCTCAATAACCTTCCTAACAAAGACCTGAGGAAACAGATGGTACACAGTTAAAACCATCTCCCATGCTATTACACAAACATTCAACTTAAGTAGAAATTCAGATAAGTGAATTTACCTGCTCCTGTGAACCACTGGAACTTTCAGCCTGTAGAATTACATAAATATCAGTACTTCAAAATGCACTGATACCAAATGGAAAAACAATAGCTCAGATCATAAGAACAGCACGTGGATGCAACTTCACATGTATGTTTGTATTTCTGATAATGCTATTTAATCCACTCAAACTCCTTGTTTTCTAGATTACTTGATTATTCTCAAAGAATGGTTTCTTTATGCATTCTCCACTCCACCTTCCCTTGTTGTTTCCTACCCATACACCTAAACCTTTTCTCTTCTTGGTCTAGAAGTAAAATAAGAAAAGGGCTAAAAACCATATTGTCACATGAAGCACAACATGTTTATAGTCAACTGACCTTGTTACTTGCTGAGTCTTCGGCCTGTTGCACCAACACCATGCCTTCAGCAGTGACATGCTGCAAAATATGTACCATCACAAAGTATTTAACCACCAAAAAAAAACTAAACGAAAACCCTTTGATTGGTCAACAATTACATAGAAGACCTTACCTGCTTAAACATATTTGCAACTGGTTCCAAACCTTTAGGGATTCTGTGGAATAGCCTATACATTCGAGATAAATCCTCTACCTGGCATGAAGAGGGGGTGGATGAAAAAGGGAAAAGGAAACAAAATCCTCACACAAGAAATCAAATACATACGGACTATTAGACACCTAATATGAAAGGAATTAATACCTTATCATCTCTAAGCAAAGCTCGGCATCCTGAATGCTCCTTCTCAAGTAATTGATTGGTATATACAACCAATAACTCATTTTGCACTTTCTGCAGCACAAGTGTAGTCTCAATTGGAAAACTCATTTCAAAACTGAGGCACTTTTAACATAACTCATTTCAAAACTGAACAAACTTAGTCAAGTAAATATCAGGTAAAGACTTAGAAAGTAATGGCTCGATAAAACCAACATGAGACAAATTTATATGCATCAACTTTGTTTTTAATTTATCTGAATAAAATTAAAAACACCACTGACCAACAGCCCTATTTTGTACATTTGTCTCAAAGAAGAAAATGTGCTTCAAGTAAAGGAACAATGAAGAAGGAGATTCATTAATGATGCACAATCATGGAGAAACACCTCTTACTTAAAGTGGAAAGTTTTTGCAATTTCCTGTAGATTCTGCTCCGAAGGCGAAGCAGAATATCTCCCAAAAGGGAGCACAACATCTCACTGATAAAGCATAGTTGTGAATCAAATGATGCAGTCAGAATGCTCTTGGCTTCTCAATACCAGATGCATACAACGAACAAACTAAATTGAAAGGTTTGGAAAGACGATTTTGGTCCATTTCATAAGTACCCAGTTATTCAAAGAAATCATTCAAGGGGGATGCAGTCAAGTATCCGACACCAATTAATGGGGACTCCAAGAAACCAACAGAATTAACAGTCTAGTAAAGGGTAAAATAGCTACTGCAACATATCATAAATACGAAACAGTTCATTTTGAAGTTCTAAATGGGTTTTCATCAGTATTTAAGATGCCAAGAAAATACTAATATTTCAATTTTCAAGTGCCTCATTCCAATACTGACCTCCAGGAGTTTTGTCTCGCTGCTTGAGTGTAAGTAATGAGAAACTCTATCCTTCTCCTTTTTCAAGCACTCTTCTGCCTGTTTTAGGAATAACATGTGTCAGTATACATTCTGGGATATGGATACAACCAACTTATGCACTAAATAAAACTGCAGATGCGATTTTTACCTTCAACATATAATCTGGACAAGAATCTTCCACAATCCAGTTTGATGCTTTTCGAGAATAATAAGCTGCTGTATCTTTAAGCATGGCATCTTCAAAGTCAGTTTCGTAGAACTCCATCTCCCCCATTCCAATTTCAACGAATATACCTAGCACATTCTTCAATAACGCTCTATCAATCTGCTCACCCTCACGTTCTTGATCAATCTGATAAAAAAGGATTATCAATGAGACCCTTATTCTTGGCGCATAGTATGATACAAAACTGGGTCAAAAAGAAGGCACGACACTTGCCAGTGCAATGACTGCATCTCTAGCTTTGCTTTTCAACTCTTGATAAACCTATTATCAACAATCAGAAAAGTAAATATCATGCACAAACAACAGCATGAAGAGTATTTATCCCAAAAGGTTGAAATATAAAAGATATGCAAGAAAAATATAACCAATATGACATCACATGGAAATGCTAAAGACTAACCAAATCACGGAAGCACGTCAGACCAACTTCATTAAGTGCAGGGAGTGACCTTCGAGCAATAAAATACCGATCAAGATAATGGAAGAACCGTGAAAGCCACCTGACCATAAGTTTATGATTTGCCCATCTTTTGACAAGCTCCCTCAGCATAAACTCGTCATGCTTCTCTCTCAAAGAAGAGAGAACCTAAAAAAGAATACAAACACAGATGGGAAACTTGAATAGGAAAAGCTGAGCAATGAGGAAGCTCTGTAGTCTGTTCACTATATGTGAGTTTGTGTTGGTAAATGAAGTATAATTTACTATCACTAAATAAATAACCTCAATAATATAGTCCATACATATGTTTTATTCATATATTTAACAAATTCTAAATTTTGTGAAAATTGTGTCATGGCAACATTTAACCCACTTAATGGGTTTACAAGTAATAAACATTAACTGGCACACTTATATCATCAACAAAACTTCAACCCTATGAGCCGCATAAGGCTACTTTAGTAGAGAGAGAATCTTATAGCCAATGGTTCTTACTGTAGAATTGATGTACTCCTCAAAAGCTTCCTTGTATTTCTCATATAGCTGCTGAGAGTAATCATGAGGGGGCTTCTGTGTACACATGTTATAGATAGTTCTATTCTTCAAATTAAGGATAATTCAAAAGGCATACAGAGGAAAAGGTCAAAGCAGAAAACATAATTTAGAAAAAAGAGAAGGAACTATAAGCACAAAGAATGTTATGGATACGTGTAGAGCATCATGTACTCTTCAGAGCTGAATGAATCTGGAGACCCTTCCAAGATTTTCTTTAATTTTGTGATTCCCTTCTGCATGAACTCCCATCCTTCCTCCAACTCGATAGTCTTCATCTGGTTGGTCGTCATAGACACAAACTGCAAATGAGCAATTGAAACCCCCACATTAGCTTATCAAGAAAGAAAATGCCACATTAACACAAAACAACAGTATATAACTAATTTGTAAAAGCAAATCCCACTCCGAACAATAATCTATTAAAAAGATGACTATTTAACTTTCAACAGGAAACAATGATGATGATCACATGCTGCAGGCAGCAGCCTGCAGCAACTACCTACAACAACAATAATGCCTCAATAGTTTTAGTCTTCGCTTACAGCAATTATTACATTTATTTAATCACAACGAATCCGAAGCCCCCGTGCTCTGCCCCCCAACCCAATGGAAGCAGCTAAGGCTGGCATATCCCCATCACCCATCATCCATCATAAGCAGCATTGGATGAAAGCGGGTAATTATGTATACAATCATAGATTTTCAGATACATATTTTCTTAGAGACAAACTAGTATACCATCAGAAAGTGGAGCGATTATGAGAGCAAATAATATGGACATGTAAAAAATCACAATATGTCGGCAGCAAGCAAAATCATTAAATTACAATTCAATAAACTTGGTAGAAACCATAACAAGTAAAGCTAGGGTTAGGGTTTGGGTCGAATTATATTATAGATAGACGGAGAGGAAAAAACGCATAGGACGATGAAGATGGGAAGAGAAACGTACAGCAGTTTGGTAGCGTCAGAGAGAGAAAACACGAGGAGGAGATCGCTGCAAGCTAGGGCAGAGGAGAAGAGAGAGCAAACCAAACTTGGAAAAAACAAACTGAGGCAGAGAAACTTGAAAAAGAAATTGAAGAGAATCAGAGGCAGAAATTGGCTATAAATTTGAGTCCATCTGTTGCTTTCCTCAATCGGGCTACAAGTATTTGGGCTTCATTTAGATTTTGGCCTGATTTATGCAAATGACACTTTTTATGCCTTTATTTAGATTTTGGCCATAATACTTAATATTGTGCCAATATAACTACGCCATGAATCAATCAAAAAGCTTATTGATTTGATTCATCCTCAAATCTCATTTTTTTAATTGATAAATAGGATGAATTCTAAGATTTCTTATTTCGATTGTAAAAGCTAAATGCTCTTGAATGGTAGTTGAATAAAGGAATAAATCTTTTTTTCTCCTTTATATTGAAATCATGAGAACAAAGAGTCATAGAGATGTGAGAAGTTTTGCTTTTGCTATCGACTGTCTGTCCTGTTAGCAGGGTTATACTAAATTGGCACTCTAATTAGTACCTATACGGCCATTCCTTGTCAATTGCTATATTTTTCTGCCTTGAGGCTGAGAGGTTAACTCCTTCGACAGAAAGAAAATGGATATTAAACTTTTGTCTGTTGTCCAGTATTTATAAAATTTTAGATTATAGACTAGTTTTTTTATAAGAGTTTTAGTTTGCTCAAAGGATATCTTTAAATGGTAATCCATAATTCATAAGTTGTAAAAAATATAAAAAGAAGGTTATTTATTATATAATTATTTCAAAAAGGGACAATCGACAAAAAATTCTAATATTATAACAAATTAAAATTAATTATTTTTTCAAGAACATTCAATAAGAAAAAATACAAAAAAAAAACTAAGTTAATGAGAAACAAACATGGTTATATTGTGAATGTTCATTTATTATATGACTAAAATCTATAAATTAATATTTTATGGTACCTCGTTTTATCCCTAGTAATTCAATCTTTTTGAAAGATAGTTTTTTTTTCTCGTGTATTTATATCGCATCTCAATCAATCCAGCTTTAACGAGGACATTTATGAAGTCATAAGAGTAAATTGTATATAAAAAAAAGGCACAAGAGACAGTGTCATGTAAAAGGTTAATAATTTTTAAAAATCTATTAATATGATAGATTATTATTAAGTGAGCTAGTGCTGAAAAAACAAAGGCCAATATAATATCATGACAATACAGTGAAACAACTAAAAGTTGTAATTAGTCATTGAAACAACTTTAATATAAGCTGATTGAAATTAAGAAAAAAATAATTTTAACAGTGAAATATTAAAATAACATATATTGAATCAATACTACACTTATCTGAATTGATGAACGTATAGCTTGAAAGATCTAGAACCTCCTCAAATGAAATGTGCTTATTGATCTTCATATTATTTATTTCGAATCCTTATTCATCACCCATTTAAGTTAGAATTGAAGGTTGAAGATACAATATGTAAGGACAGAACATTCCACGAGATTTGTTCCTTAAGTTGAATAACAGAATTTTTGGTGTTTGAAAAATTGACATTTTTTTTGTGTGTGTGTGTTGTCACCATCAATTTCTCAAATATTTTCATAAATAAAAATTTTGCTCCTTTAACTTGATTAAATATATAGTGAAATATTAAACTAACAATAACTTGAAATTGTAAAAAAATTAAGTAGGCATCCAAGAAAATCGAATCATGACCAGTATAGTGAAAGTATACTATGATACTACTACACCAAATGCGCTATAATTGCGCTTAAAAAAATTATTTCAAACAATCAGTATGGGCAATTCAATAGTATAGGAATTATGGGCAAATTCCTATTCTTATTGAAGAAAAGGAACGAGAAAAATCAAAATATTCCTACTCGAATAGGTCAATTCAATAAATGTTCTAATTAAGTTAACAAAAAATGACATTAATTAAATTGTATATTTATCCAATAATTAAATGACCTCACACATTGTAAACAAAATTCTCCATAGAATTTATGTTTATGGATAAATATATGTAAAATCGATAAAATTCAAACACCAAACATATAGCATTACATACAAGCATGTTAATATTCTATGAATATAGCTAGAATATTGTTACTCTAAGATCAACTCCCTAGCCATGCATGTGATAGATCATTCAGAACAAATTTTGATGAAGGAACTAAGCTAATGATTACATCTACTCACTCTAATAGTTATTAAAAGAAAAGCTATAATATTATATTATTAACAATAATGTTTTATATGATTTATGCACCTAATGTGTCCCGTTGTTTCAGAAGTTGACTTGTTAAGTCATATTATTGAACATTAAATAGTGTTTTACTTTGTACATGTTTGAGAGGCAACACAAGATGTCAAGAATATATATAACTTTCGGTAGTTAATATTTCATGTAAATATTACTCCGCTTATTAAAAGGAATAGATTTATTTAAAGGCGAAGCACAAAAAAGTAATTTGTAAGTCTTTGATAAGTGATAAATTTTAATTTTATTATAAAATGTATTATGCATTGATTCTCCTTTGATTTGAATCTTTTTAAAAGCTAGATCCTTATTCGTTCATATTTTAGAATTTAACTTTTTTAAAAGAAAAAAAATATAAAATTTATATTATTTACTGATTTTTAATTTAGCAATCTATGAACATTAGTCAATAAGTATTAATATAACTTAAATGGGCAAGGGAATGAAATAGTTAGGTGATAAGACTCCTTCTTAACTCACTTTTATTAAAGCATCTTGTAAACTTTGATCATCGTCCATGTGAAGAAGCCCATGAATATGGAATACGAATGCTTACGATTTCTTATTTTAAAAAAAGGTATGTACTAACTGAGAGTGAAATTTATCATGATTTTCAAGTAGCGCTTAATTAGAGTTGAACTTCTGAGTTCGTACTTTTTGGTACTATGTCTACTTCCCGTATTTCTTTCAAGTAGATTGAATTTTATCTAAGGCAAGGGATTAAGTGCGTGCTACGAGTGCGCTATTCCTTAAATCTAAAATTTGAAAAAACATTTTGAAAGAAATTTGCTTAATTGATTTTATCAATGTAAACAGGTTGAATTTTAAGACTCAACTTTTGTTAAAATATAATTATCATGAATATATTAAATATAGAGACTATAAATACTCATTTTTATAATAAAGATGAGAACCAAAATATGTTTGAATTTTTAAAGGACTTCTTAAGATTGATCCAAAATATAATAGATTATTGTCATTTTATCCGTTAGATACTATTTATGAAGAATAAAATAAAAATATTTATCCGTTAGATACTATATATGAAGAATAAAGTAAAAATATTTATAATTAAAAACAAGGAGACAATATGACATTCCAAACCAAAAAGGAAACGAAGAAAGAAAAGAAGAGATAACATTTCGCGGCTGAAATTGTTGGACTTCCTTCATATTAAGATGTGTTAATTTTTTTAAAAAAAAACACAAATATAACTTGTCTTTCACCAAATTTAATGAGTTTGTGGGAATATGTAGATATTTAAACGTTAAAGAAAGTGTAGATAGTGTAGCCTAAAATATTTTTTCAAGTATTTGGTCAAATAAAAATACATTATTAGCAAAAATTATTTTTTAGCACAATACATATAGAAAATACAAAAAAAATATTTTATAACATGATGAGTTATTTCGAGCAACTTATTTCATATAACTACAAATTAGAAGAAATTGTTACTATATAAGAGGCTGGCACACAACTCTCAAGCAGACACCTCTTGGATAACATGTCTGCTTGAACTGTGTGCTTGTATGGTTTCACATAAAAAAAAAAAAAAAAATCTCCGCTTCAATTTATTTGTCTTACTTTTCATTTTAATCTGTTATATATTTGATTAAAATATTATATTATGTATTTGACAATTACGTAAAAGATATTATAAATCACAATATAAAAATTTGGTTGATTCTCGAAATTCTATTAGTGTCACATAAATTGGGACCGAGAGAATAACACAATAACTAAAAACTGAAAATATTTAAAAATTATATAAGAAATTTGGTTAATTATTCAAATTTTATTTGTACCACGTAAATTGAAACAAAAGGAGTAACATATATTATTTGAAAATGACATAAAAAGTATTATAAATCACAATAATTAAAATAAAGGTATAATAAATTTAATAATATATGACAATTACGTAAAAGATATTATAAATCACAATATAAAAATTTAGTTGACTCTCAAAATTCTATTAATGCCACATAAATTGGGACCGAGAGCATAACACAATAACTAAAAACTGAAAATATTTAAAAACCATATACAGTAAGAAATTTGGTTCATTATTCAAATTTTATTTGTACCACATAAATCCATATCTATATCTATCTATCTATCTATATCTATATTATATTAAAAGTGTGAAGCACCTTATAATGTGATTTGAACTTTTTGCCCTTCATTAAAAGAGTTCGCAATAGACAAAATCGTCTTTTTACTATTTTATTCAAATTATGATAATATTAATTATAAAAATATGGATTTAGTTAATTTAGCTTTAAAATAACTTTATAATTAGAATTCCTTTAACTAATGGTCTTCCTAAATATTTGAGAAGTAAACTACCGTTTAACTTCTTTTTTTAATTTATGAATTTTAAATATGAATTTGGTTAATTTAGCTTTAAGAATCACTTTATAATTAGAATTTCTTTAACTAATTGATTAATATTACTTAGTTAGTAAATAACCTATTTAGGTTAGAAAAACACATCTATAAAGCACATAATAATAACATAACTTGCGGCTAACCTTATACCCACAGTTACCGCCCTCAAATAAGGTCCAAGAATTTCACAATTCTGGCAGTCCTATGTAAGACATCAATGTAACTCAATGATTGCTGGTTATCTCGAAAGAAAGTAGTTGTGAGGTTGATTCTCAGCTTGATCTTTCAATCCAGATTATGATATTTGATGCTTTAATTTATAAATTTGACTAATATAATCTTTGATTTTTTACTGTATTTAGTGTGAGTTGTGCGATCTGTTGTATGCTATATATAGAGTTTGAGAAGAAGGACGAGTATGGTCGAAAACAGAAGTTTGTTGGAGTTGAGAAGGCTTTGGCAAGAGTTTAGTCTATGGTACAATATTATCCAGAGGCAAGAGAACGTATACGAGGCTGGTTGCAAAGTTTGAAAGTTCTAAGGTGAGTTCTTCTGATAAAAGAATTTAGAATATAACTTCATACAAGTCACCTCTTGTAATAATGCAAGGAACTGATATATTGCGATCTCTTTGTTTCCATGAAAAATATGGTAGATCTCTTGCACGTATGTAAAACCACTTTCGACGAGGAGCCTACACCTCTATCCTATGTATGCTGAGTCCAGTCCTCCGTGCTTGTAGATCTAGAGGTGAAAAACAAGAATCACTAGGTTTCTTGCTGTAGATTAACCTAAAGCTAATGTTTTTGTAGATCACTTGTGCATGGATTCTGTCCATAACTTGTCCACTTTAATACTGTTATTTTTTACGAAAGCCTGTGACCAATCAACTAATAGACTTTTGTTTGTTTTTGCAGCTGGATGATGGAGGGAGCAGTAAAATAGGTCATCATCACCAGTTTAGGTTTTCAATATACGAGCAAAGGCTCTCCAATTGTTTGTCGACATTATACCCTTTTAATCACACGAAAATGTATTGAATGTAGTCATCTCATCTGGGGAGAGAAAGGAGGAGGTCTTTTTCTTTCACGGACTTTTTCAAGGAATCAATGGTTTGCGCCATCGCAAGCTCTCGTCCATGCCGATGGTGTTGGTCACCTAACTAACAAGCAGAACTTTAGTTGGTGTTGCTTTAATGTCGGGAATATGTATAGCCCAAGCTGACCGGTACAAAAGAAAGAAGAACCAAACTAGAGCAAAAAGGAAGAAAAATTAGGCGTAAAAAGGAATAAAGAAAAGAAAACAAGGAAAGGAAAAATATTGTAGAAATTTACATAATTTTTTCCATATTTAAATTAAAAAGTCCTAAATATTTAAAGCTTTTGTATCATTAGAATTTTACCATTGATAGTCACATATTTTGTTGTCCATAAAAAATATTGATCCTATTTCAATTGCACGTAAGTTCAAGGGATCCAGTTGCTACTTGCAGTAGTTTATTTTTCTTTGAACTTCTATATAATTTGAAGCTTTGTACAAAGTTATTTGACATACATCATCAAGTAGGATACTACACTAACCTTCAAACGTGGAAGGCATAGAAAATCAAATGAGCTACTCTCAACCTCTATTTTCAAATATTAAGTTAATTGTAATAGAACTAAATTTAAATTTAAAAAAAAGTGATTTTATGATAATTAAATTATAGTAATCCAAAATTCTTGTAATTCTTTTAAAATTGACGCACCATACAAATTAATTTATTATTATAAAATAGAAATACGGAGATATGATATTAGGGTAGAAAGTTAGTAGGTATTTAAGTGTTGTCACTTTTTATATGAGAGAGGGTGTGAGTTAGCTTCCTCCTCTCCTCTTGGCCTCTTGGCAGTATTATTAAGTTATCACTTAATTTTGTATTTTTAATGTGTATTTCTATCTATTGCTAATATTTATTTATATTTTGCTATTTTGTTATCTCTTTTCTTCAATCATGTATCACACACTTTCTTTTTGAGTCGAGGATCTATCAAAAATCTCTCTACCTTATAAATATAGGAATAAAGTTTGCGTACATCATACCCTCTCAAGACTCCACACACAAGACCTTAAATTATTATTTTAATGTTTATGATTTTAATTTCTCACAGACAATTAAATGTTGACTTTCAATATGGATATATATCAACATTGATGACAAAACTTTTGATTATGAGAGAGCATAAAAACGTACAAAGGAAATATACATCCAAAATATCGCTTATAAAGAGATATATATATAAGGTGAAATACAACATTCTAACATATTTATATATGATATAATAAAAGATATTGAATTTAGTTATTTTGTTGATATAACAACTTTTATCTTATTAGTTATTATTTAAACAAAGGGTATATTTATTTTAGCATTAATTTTTGTTATTTTACAATAATTGTTTTTATATTTATTTTATTATTAATTTAGAAGGACCTTATAATGTGATTTGAGTTTTTTGCCCTTAATTAAAAAACTTTATAATATACAAAATTGTCTTTTAGTATTTCTCTAAAATTATTGTTTAAATATTTTAATAAAAATAAAATTTCACATGACAAAAAAGGAAAAAAGAAGAACAGATAGGTTAATAGTCAAAAAAATTATTGTAGGTTAAAACAAGGGGGAAAAAGAAAAAAGAAAAAAGAAAAACAAGTAAGTTAGTAGTTAAAAAGGATTTAATAAAAAAGGAAAACGAAGAAAAAAGAAGGTTAATTGTAAAAAATTATTCGTACTAATAAACCTTAAAAACAAGGGGAAGAAAGATTTAATGGGAAAATAACTAGAAAACGTATTAATACTAAACTTTTAATATTAGAAAATATTCATATGATTTTAGCTTATTTGAGACTCTTTTTATTTTAATATTAGTAAATAATTTAAAGAAGAAAATAAAAATTTCTCATATTTAGGTAACTCTTTTTTGGAGGAAAGGTTTTGGACTTCTATAAATTGAAATAATTCTTTTCTACAATAATAAAATAACATTCACATGTAGTCCCCGAACGAAGTATTATTTAGGGAAAAATTATTTTTCCAATAAATTTTTTATATCATTCATATGTAGGTCAATTGACCAAATCAATTTAATATATTATGAGTCCTTTTTATATTTTATCTTTGTTATCGTCGTTTAAGTTTTTTTTTTTGGTTAGCTTCTATACTTTCTTTTACATGTTTGACGTGTGAAAGTTGTTTAAGATTATTTGAATTTAGTTAATGATATATCAATTAATTTTATTGAGTTTTGATTTTGTACTTGCTTTTTTTTCTTACTTAAGCACGTTTTCGTGCATTCAAAATAATTTCAAGTACTTATTCTAAAATTTTAACTATCAATAAATTCATTTTCATATATTTGTTATTAGCTCATAATCATTGTTGTCAACTTATTCGGGTTAAGAATTGAAAAGAGTTGTAGTGCACTGATTGTTGAAATGAAATTGCTATTTTTTATTATTTATTCTTCTTTTACACATTTCATATTGATTGACGGCTTGATATGATGCACACGTGCAACGCACGTACACTAAACTAGTTATATTAAAAGTGTGAAGCACTTTATAATATGATTCGAACTTTTTGCCCCTCATTAAAAGTTTTCGCTTTAGATAAAATTGTTTTTTCACTTCTCCCCTCAAATTAATGCATATGACTTTTTTCATTTAATTAATAAATATATATAATTTCTAAGTCCTCCAAATAATCAGCTAATAGGGGTTTTTATCCAAAAAAGGAACGACTCACTTTTCCCCTCAAATTAATGCATATGACTTTTTTCATTCAATTAATAATTATATAAAAAAAATATTCCACAAAAAAAAAGACACGCTTGAAAATAATTGGTAAAATATTTTCACAAAATAACACGGGTTAAAAATATTTGGCAAAAGATTTTTACTAAAAATATAATTCCTAAGTAGGTTTCTACTCAAAATATAATTCCTAAGTCCTCCAAATAATCAACTAATTATGGGTTTTTGTCCAAAAAAAAAGAAGGACAAAAACTTTCAGGTCGGTTGCAACATTTTTGGGCAAAAAGTTTATGCATCTTCCACCTCTATAAAAACCCTTATAATTTCAGCTTTTATTCATCATAGTTTTTATTTATTGAGCTTCTTCGTCAATTTGGTTTCTAGGTTATTATTCATGCACCTTCAACTTTTATTCATCATAGTTTTTATTGATTGACCTATTGATCTTCTTCATCAATTTTGTTTTCACGTTGAGCCACAATCATTCTGTTCATGGTCCGTTTAAGATCGATATATAAAAGATTAACATAATCTCATGTTTCTGCATAGTACTAAATATACTTTGTCAAGATAATGTACTCTAATGGTTACTGCAGAAGTAAACAACAAGATGAGGGATTAAACAATCCTGACATGCTTTGTTTCTTGTCTTTGTTTTCGCAGTGTGAAAATAGCAAGGGGCCGGAGAGGATGAAAAAGAACTCCGGAAGATAGAAGAAGAAGAAGAATGGCGGGAGCGACTGAGGAAGCACGCAAAGAAGCGCAAGTTGAGCCATCAATGACAAAAATAAATTGTTTCAATTATTTTGTACTTTGTTGATGAGCACCTTTAGAAAGGTGTGTTGTATCCTTTTGTATTCGCTGATTATAGGGCAGGATAATGATGGTTTGAGCTGAAATTGTACTTAAGGTTTGAAAAGATGTTGTATCTATTGGTTTATTTGTTGGGGCTTAATTGTTTCAATAGTTCATGAAATAATATTTTTTCTTATACTTAGCAGCAATAATGATGACCCCAAAGCTAAATTTGATCTCCTAAGCAGTTCTTTTCTTATTTATAGCTATTTATTATTGCTCTGACTAATTTTATTGTTGATTAGGGATTAGTAATACATGCAATTGACAAAAGTATTCTCAAGATTTCTTAATTAGGTGGTCCTATATGAGAATTGCGACTTAGGATGAGTATTGAAAAGGGCCATGGCATATATATGGATGAGCAGTGAGCTATGCATTCTCCTACATTCTTTAAGCCTTTGAATGCGATTTGCTTGTAGGGAATTGCTATGACACACAAACGGTGAACTATTGAATTTTTGTTATGTTTGAGTTGTTAATAAAAGAAAAAAAATTCTCTGGGAAGTTGGAAATAGTTTGTTTGATCATTATTTGGTTATTTTAGAGATCAAGACCTATAGTTTTATATAAGTTTTATTGAAATTTGCTGATTCTTTTGGTGCAAGCAATTCTAATTCTTTTTTCTTACTTTTGATTTTTCAATTGCTTACTTTTTTTTCACAGTTTATACTTTCTCCGCTTTAAAAAGAATGACATATTTTAACTTGAAACAAGATTTAAGAAGAAAAAAATCTTTTGAATCTTGTGGTGTTAAATTAAAATTATGTCAAATATATCAAAATTTTCTTTAATCTCGTGGTCTTAAACATGCCACGTGGAAAATTGAAATTAAAGTGTTACCAAAAAAGAAAAGGGTCATTCTTTTTGGAACGGACTAAAAAAAAATAAGTCATTTTTTAAAAAACAGAGAGAGTATAATCTATAAAACATGACTAAATCTGATTCACACCTATTTTACATCTTCTCTTCTTATTTTCAGAATAAGAATGAGATTAGATCTCCAAGAGCTTTGCAACAGAATCTGCAACATTGTATGTTCAACACCAATATCATTTGATAGTTTTCAGTTGTACATAATTTAAGGTGTTAGATCAAGTTTATCTTTAGTCACAGTTTACTAGGCACTTTGTAGTTCTGTTAGGGTATTCCCTTTTGAGTTACAGGTTGTGTAATAATCTTGCTTGATTTGTAATTCGGACTTAGTAATGAATCTAATTCACCAGTACATATATTTGACATACAATATTTATTTATAGCATTTAAGCAAATGACACATTTATTTTAGGTTAAACTACCAAAAGAGACATATCTCATTTAACTCTCCCACTACTCTATTTTAATTACTTAATATACCACATGTAAACACTCTGATACATTGCTTCAGGTCGTGATACAGCGCCTCACCTCGTGATACATTGCCCCGATGTATCAAAGGTAATTATCCAGAGGTGAGACGATGTATCATGCCTTGGGGCGATGTATCTGAGCGAAGTGAGGTGGGAAAAAGAGTAATTAGCTCCCAAAAATGTGTGTTTTATGTAAGTTACCCTTTATTTTATCATTAATTGTTATTTTTCTTGCACATCTATATCTATAACTATATTAAAAGTGTGAAGGACCTAATTATAATGTGATTTGAACTTTTTGCCCTTCATTAAAAGACTTCACAATAGACAAAATTGTCATTTATGATTTTTTTTAAATTAATTATTTATAGATAAAATTGCATTTGTAAACACTAATAATGATTTGCCGTTTTTTATTACATGTGTTTTCTTTGTTTTATGTTTAGGTTTTGGTCTAGGTTTAAGGTAGTCTTTTGCCGTTCTTTGGCATATATGTCTTTAGGTTTTGGTCTAGGCTTAGGTTTTAATTTAGATTTAGGATAATTGTTTGCCGTTTCTTATTAGAGAATATATATTTTTTCTTTTTTTTATGTGTAGGTTTTGGTTTAGGTTTAGAATTTTTGTAGATACGAAGAACAAAATTCAACTACGGTGAAATTATGAAACAATCTATTGAGAACAAATATTAGTTTAGGACAACAGTTTGTCAACCGGAAAAAATTTGATGAGGATTTAAGGAGTCAGAGATGCTTTCTAAAATTTTGGTGAGTTTCATCGTTCCTCTTTAACTATACTTTTAATCTCAAAAAATTTCTCCATGATGCTTCGATCCAATCATACATGAAGGATTTTCACAAGTAAAGTGTTGAACATGAGATCATTCTACGAATTCTAGAGACAATTCAACGTGGGGCAAAAGCAGGCCAAGTGGAGATATTTTGAGATGTTTTACCATTCTGAAAATTGTTAAGTTACATGTATGTTGATCACAATTACATACTATACTCCTCAAAATTGAATACAAAAATACATTGACTATGATTTCACAGTACTCAGGATTAGCTTTTGAACCACCAACATAACTGATGGTTGTTCTTACGATGCCGTTTAGGCAGCCAAATGACGTTTTTGATGTGACACACACGTGTGCTAAACTAGTACTATATTAAAAGTGTGAAGGACCTTATAATGTGATTTGAACTTTTTGCCCTTCATTAAAAGTCTCTCCTTTAGATAAAATAATATTTTCACTATTTTTCTCTAATTATTATATTATTATTTTTATAATATTACATATTACTTATAATAAATATATGTGAAAAGTTTTCTACTTAGAATTTTCTTTTTTGTTGGATACAAATTTTGCACGTTTTTACTTTAAGTAGGTTTAGAATTTTTAAGAAATATTTTAGGCCTTTTCCCAGGGCAAAAAATTTAAGTTCTGCTATTTTAGGACTTTTGCCAACAAAGATAGGTAAATTATTTTCTTTTATTTGGGACATTGAAGTTACTAAAATTTCAACTTTTGAATCAAAATAAAAAAAAAAATCTAGAAAAGTATCTATAATAAAACAATCTTGGTAAGCGGCTAAATTTGCCCACCTTCGTATCATATACTCGAAAGTCTGTCAATTAGAAGATAGTCTTATTAATTTGAAGTTTGAATTATTAGTACTTTACTTTCTTTGTTCTCAATTTTTCTTTCTTTCTTTGTTTGTTTCTTCTCGAATAAGATGAAGCAGTACAATATTTCAGTACCTCTTTTTGCACAAAAACCTCTTTTTTCACTTTTTGCCCATTCATATATTTATTGTCTTTATAAAATTATTAAACATTCTTCGGTCAATATATGATTAAACATATATAAGGTATTATTAATTAATTTTTTAATATTTTTGTGTAGGTGAAAGAAGATTCATGTGAAGTGTGTGATTGAGACTTTGTGTTGATTACGAACAAATCTAAAGGTATGTATGTTCTAAATTTTATTTATCATTCATATTGGTACTATTTATGTTCTTGAAGTGTTTACAACCCTTAGAACTTTTCGATGGTACTTTACATGTTTGACGTGTGAAAATTATACAAGATTATTTGAATTGAGTTAATGTTATATCAATTAACTTGATTGACTTTTGATTATGTACATGATTATGTTTTTCTTATTTATGTTTTCATAATCGTGATTGTCACCTTATTCGGGTTAAGAATTGAAAAAAAGTTGTAGTGCACTAATTTTTGAATCTAATAAACATATTATGTTTTGTTTAAAGTTAATTATTGATTTTTAATAAATCATTCTTCTTTCATATATTTTATATTGATTAACGGTTTGACGTGATGCAGACGTGCATCGCATGTACACTAAACTAGTTGAAACGAAAGGAGTAACATATATTATTTGAAAATGACATAAAAAGTATTATAAATCACAATAATTAAGAAAAAGTTATAATACATTTAGTGACTTTTTAAATTTTATCTATGTAACATACATGGGAGAAATTTTGTGTCTAGTATAAATAAGAAGACAATTTTGAGTTGAACTTAGTTAAGATACTACTAGTAATTCACCTATGTAAATCCACATGCAAATTTGAATTGGGACCAAATTATACATTAGCTATTTACTATTGCTGAACAAAGCCCATGATTGAGAGTTCACACGGCCTTACCCACCCGAAGCCTATAAAACCATCATTCACCCAAACTTGATGAACCTCTTTGCCGCATCACTGCTCCTATAAGTTCTGCATCCGGCGGAGCTTCATAACTGATATCCCCGCAATCATTCACCTTTCTTTCTCTCTCTTCTCTCTCTACATCCGTATATCGATTTACTTGCTCATATCTCTAATTCTCTTTGGATCTGATCGAAACCGAAACCGAACATGGTCGAAACCAGACGAAGTTCCTCTTCTTCCAAACGCCCTCTCTCTTCTCCATCCTCTCCTCTCCCTAATGGAAAGCGCTCCAAGGTTCGCCTTTACAATTCCGATTTGTTGATGCACATGTTTGCATGTAGCTGAAAAAGGATTTTTTTTTTTTTTTTTTTTTTTGGGTTAACTTTTGTGTTCAATTTATTTGATCGACTTTATAGGCGACCGAGGCGTTGTCATCAACTAATGATACCCTAGGACAGAAAACTCAGGGTGCGGTGAATGAATCAGGACAGGAATCTGCTGAGCAAGAGGTTCGATCGGCTGATCTGGCTGGTGCTAGTGTTTTGAAGTCATCGGATGCTTCTGTGCCACTAAAATCGCCAGAAAATCAAGTGCAAGGCGAGCCTTTGGTATCACCGATGACTCTAGGTTCGATTTTATCCTTGCATGTGCTTTGACTTTATCAAAATTCGAATCTTTTTGCTTAATTGGGGGTTTTGAACTTCTTGCGATGATTTCTAGGTCATTCTGTGATTGATGTGGACAAGGCCAAGTTAAATGGGTCGGCATTGAATAGGGGGAAGAAGCGGCAGCTGAAATCTAATGTTGGGGCTGCATGGGGAAAGCTTATTTCCCAGTGTTCTCAAGTAGGGTTCTCTTCTTACGCTTTCTATGTTAATCTTTGAGTCTTGTTCACTGTGAAAAGTAGCCTGAGAACGAGCAGAGAAGATAAAAATTTAGAAAATATGTAACCTTTGGTCAAAAATTGATACCAAAGTGAACTCTGCTTCCACTGACACATCCACTTTCCCTCCCATGGTAACAAGGGAGGAAAAGTTTAGAGAGGCAAAAAGAATTTAAATAATCTGTGCAGAAGATACTGACCTTGATATTGGAAATACTAAACTTGAAGCATTTAAATTTGCATCCATTATCGCCTTGCACCTCTGAATTTGGATTTCATGGTTCTCAATTAAAAGTATGTGATTTTTAGTGTTTAATAATGGGAATACAGTTACACAGTATGTTATGTTTGTCTTCTTAAGAACAGAACATGGAAAAGTTATATCCAACATTGGTTGCATGTAAATGTTGTAAGGGTTTTCTCTTCCACCCTTATTAGCTCAGTCTCTCACCTCTTTATCATTTATTTGCCAAAATATCTCTATACCAAGTTCTACAACTCTTTGTTACAAGAATTTAGACCAGAATAACCTCTCAATCACAATCTGTAGTGATCATTGACAGTACCCGGGGGAGTATGTTTATAGGCATTTTTTTGAGAACCTTGGTATCCAGGTTAGCATGGGCACGTTGACTAATTCCACGGGGTACCTGCTACCTCCTACCAGCACAAGTGTTGGGTAACTCTGTCCACCAAGGCTTGGACAGAGAGAAGAACTCACCTAGACCTCATGATTCTCAACCCATTTCATTGACCACTAGGCCTCACCCTCGGGTGCGTCTATAGACTTCATTCTTTGAATCAGGTGACTAAATCCCGATAATTCATCAACTCAGCCTCAACGATACAACATATGCAATGCTTAATAACACCTATGATTTAGGAGAAACTCTCGAACCAAACATAACTACGATTGAAATCAGCCACATGACCAAACGGTGTCCTCGGAGGCAAGTCATCAACTGGAAACTCCACTCTCAGCGAATCAGTGAAGATAAACTGTTGGGGTGTGTACCATCTTTCAGTTGAAACGTAAAAAGTGAAAAATGATCCCTGATGGTCCAATGATAAAGCATACATGATTGGCCACCGCCCTTGAATGTCCTCCAAGTCAGTCACTGCTGCACATTTTGAGCCTCCATCTAATTTTGATCTTAGGAAGAAGGACCACAATCATCTAAATTGGCAGGGGCATGATAGGCTAGAGGAGGAGGAGGTTAACTATGGAAGTGGAGTGGAAGTTGTCACTTTTGAGGTTAACTGGTAGGAGGTAGCATGCTGGTAGGAGATAGCAGGTACCCCGTGGAATACCCTGAGAATCTTTTGAGCAATTACTGTTTCCATGATTAGGATGAGCTAGGTCTTGCACTCAACAATTAGAGTCATCTTGCGCATGCCTACATCGAATAGTGTGCACTCCATAAACATTGTTTACCTGGGTATTCTTCCCTCCGAGGTTGCTCAATATACCTATGTCGTAGACGGGATTCGGACTTGGGACCTCCCGGCTGTTGCTCTCATGCCTTAACCGCCGTCTCTTTGGGACCTCAATAACTAGTCATTTCTAGCTTCCTTTCATTTATTTGATCAAGTCATGAATTTTATTAACAATAGGCAAGAAATTACCTGTATACAGGGAGTGTACCAAAAAGTAGAAAAACCTTACAAATGATATGGTTTTCTACAAATGACATTCAGTCTTCTATCCGTTAGGATCCTCACAAATGCACAAAAAAAAAGAGGGATAAGAGACTATTTCTCAAGTATACAAAATCCTTATCTATTCCATCAAAACCTCTCCTATTTCTCTCTTTCCACACTGTCCACATAAGTGCTAGTGGAGCAGCTTCCCACGCATTGCCTCTTCTCCTCTGCCTTCTAAACATCAACTAAGCACTACTTCTTTGATCGTGCCTGGCATCACTCATTGAAGACCAAACCAACATAGTATTTCCCACCACAATCGAGTCACTATCCAACTATTTGACAATGTAGAAGAAGACGGTTCAGTCTTCGCCCGAGCTTTTACACATGAAGCACCAATTAACACCTGTAATCCTCCTCTTTCTCAGGTTCTCAACCGCCAAAATCACCTCTCATAGCTAACCAGGTGAAGAAACAAACCTTTCTGAGAAGCCTAGGAATCCATACCGAGAGATGCAGAAAAGTGTGCTCCTCCATGCCCAACAGTTTCTCGTAGTAAAACTTGACAGAGAACACACCATTATTCCGCGCTCCCCGTTTCCATAGACCATACATCATTAATATAATATTTTTTTCCGACGAGTACAAACATTAATAGAAAGAATTTTGCGAATAACAAAGTTTGTAGTGTAACAAACATTGACCTCTTTTTTGTGTGTGCCTCGATTTGCAGGCTTTTACATGTTAACATATGTCATTCAGTGGTGGTGTGTTCTTTAGCCCGTGCTTACATCACATAGACGTTGCACAGATCATCTTTATCTTTGCACCAAGGTCTATATATAGTAAATTCCCTTTAGTGATTAAAAAAGGTCTATATATATAGTTATGAATGAAAATACTTTTACTTGATCAAGAAAAGGTCTAAATAGAATCAGACCCCTACACCAAGATGGTGATGGGGAGATGGGAATGGGCAGTCTGGAAAAGCCTTTGTACAAAAGATTCTAATTTTGAAGCAATCTAATGAAATCTATCATCTTATGTATTTCATGCGCTTCCTGGAATTTGCACCGAAAACCTAACAAACAAAGGCATCTATATTTTATCTCCTGTACAGTGTGTAGCTTTGCCTTCAAGATTTAAAAAATAAATATCTTTTAATTTGGAGGCCCTAAATCTTAGGATAAGAAGTTCTGTACCTCAAAAAACTAACCTTCACAAAAGCATAAATATGTGAAGGGCAATGTTGTCATGTGTTATTGGGGTGTTTGGATTAAAAATAAAATTTAAAATCAAGCAAATGGTTGATGGTGTTGGATACATGTTGAAGGATGTTGATGTTGGACTAACGACGACTTAGATTTGATGTCCATGCTTCCTATGTCTCAAATTCAACTTAGTTCTTGGGCACAACCCTAAAACAGGCCCAATTCAATTGGTTGTGGTTAAAATTAAGGTGACACTTTAATTGGAATATTTTCCCCAAAAAGAAAGTGTTTGGTTTGATACGAAATCTTATTTGTGAAAAACAATCCCAAAAGTTATTCAGGAAACTACAAATATATTTTTGGTTGTTTTCCAAAATTTTGTTCAGAAACTGCTTATTTAGTTGCATACTATTTATTGTACAAAACAATCCAACCATAATTTTTCTACCACTTTTTTGAGAACAAACCAGAGAACTTCCCAATACCTCGATTTGCACACAGGAAACTAATAATTTTTCAAAAAAAAAAAATTGGACATAAATGTAAACCATCTCTCTTTACTTGCTTAAGTGTTTTCCTTCTATAATGAACTCACTAGTTGACTTCCATTGTTTTTGCAGAATCCTCACTTTGTCATGCATCGTCCCATTTATTCTGTTGGTCAGGGTCGTCAATGTGACTTGTGGATAGGAGATCCGTCTGTTAGCAAATCTTTATGTAATCTGAAGCACATTGAGCAAGAGGTGAACTTGACATTTTTTCTAGATGCTCTTTTGCTTGTGGGGCATTTTTTCTCTCCCACTTGTGATGTAAACACACATTATTCATTCTGTTTATGTTTCTATATGTCTAGAAAGGAGGTTTTATCACTCTACTTGAAATTACTGGCAAGAAAGGTGACGTGCAAGTCAATGGCAAGGTCTACCCAAAAAATTCCACTGTGCCTCTCAATGATGGTGATGAGATGGTTTTTGGCTCGTCGGGTGAACATGCTTATGTATCCTTTTCTCCAATGTTGTTTCCCCCTGTTTATAGAGTTTATATACATGTAAAAAGTGTGCATTCCATATCGATGTTAGTACTGGAAGAATCAATGGTTTCCTTTACGTACTCTTTTAGATATTCGAAAAAATCACCAACGACAACAAATCTAGTTTGCCACGTTCAGTCAGCATACTTGAGGCTCATAGTGGATCAGTCAAGGGATTACATATCGAGGCAAGGTCAGGGGATCCTTCCACAGTAGCGGTGGCGTCAGCCCTTGCATCTTTGTCAAATTTTCAGAAAGAGTCTTCCCTTCTCCCGCCATCATCTCAAAATGGTAAGGATGTGAAACAAGGTTTGGAAATGCCAAGACTACCAGCTGCAGATGGAGTGGCAAACAAACATGATTTAGATGCCGAAATGAAAGATGCTTCTGATCATAGCGATTTACCTGGTGTCGCACTGTGTGAGAAGACTGGTGTAATATCTCCTGACACTGGAAATGAGAACTTGAATCTTGATAGTGGTGCACTTGATTCAGTCGATGCAGAGATAGGGAAGATCTCTGGGGTAGCTCAGGAATTGCGACCTCTCCTGCGAGTACTTGCCGGATCTTCTGAGTTCGATTTAAGTGGTAGCATTTCCAAAATTCTTGAAGAGCGGAGGGGAATACGGGAACTACTCAGAGATTTTGACCCGCCAATTTCGACATCAACCAGGCGCCAAGCTTTTAAAGATGCTTTACAACAAGGAGTACTTGATTCAAAAAATATTGAGGTCTCGTTTGAAAAATTTCCGTATTACTTGAGGTGAGCACGTTGATCTCAAGCCATAAATAATCTCATTATTATTCGTTTTGTTGTTTTCCAAATATTTTGATCCCTTTTTTGGTGCTTTTCCTTTCAAATGTTTCTGTAACTTAAACTGTTGTTATGAGTGTGACTGGAGTTGATCTTTTATCTGTCAGAAAAAGTACGAACGGAGCTTTGATTTTAACTATAATACTGAGAAAAAGTATAAATGGAGTTTTCATTTTACTAATACTGAGAAGAAGTATAAATGGAGTTCTGATTTTACTTATTCTGTATTATTATTTATTAGTTGGAGTTGTGTTTTATCATTTTTCTTTCCTAGTTATGATTGATATGCATATGAGTGTGTCTTTTTTAGCATAGACATGTGTCCAGATAATATGTGCATGCTATTACTGTTTCCTCATATTGCATCATAGGCAAACCAATAGAAAGAGAATATAGGTGCCGTTGGTATATATTGCAATGTTTCTTTTTTTTTGAACTTCATTACTCTTTAGGCAACCTTTTTTTTGAAGTTCTTGTAAGTTGAACTTGGTGTAGTGTTCATCGTTGCTATGCAGTACTCGTATCTTCTATTAACTTCATTATTTTGTGTTGCAGCCTGTAGTTTTTCATTTTTGTAGGCTGAACTTGCCTTTCGAATTTCTCACAAGTACATGTATAGGTTTTTCTCCCTTTTTTTGTTGCTGGTGTCTAGTGCTAGATGCAGGATGTTCCAAATATACGATTGAAATTTATTTTATTAAGTTCTCTCTTTTTTCATGATCCATGACAGTGAAACGACGAAGAATGTTCTGATTTCTTCCACTTACGTTCATTTGAAGTGTCGCAAATTCACAAAATATGCATCCGATCTCCCCACGTTGTGCCCTAGGATTCTGTTATCAGGTCCAGCAGGTAGTATTTGTTTTTTGCGTATATAATTACAATAATCTCTATTTGATATATTCAATTTAGCCAATAATATTACATTTTGATGCACTGCTTGCTCACAGGTTCAGAAATTTATCAGGAGACGTTGGCCAAGGCTCTTGCAAAATACTTTGGTGTCAGGCTACTGATAGTTGATTCTCTTTTATTGCCTGGTGTAAGCCTTCTATTTTACCCAACTTGTATTGCTGTTTTTGTATGCTATATTTGATGAAACACAATAATTTTATTAAAAGCAACATTTGTGCCAAGCTAATTTTGATCCTCATAACAGAAAAGATAGGAATCCAAATTAGTATCTATCTTGTAGGTCAAAAACATCATGAATCTTCACTCAGTTGCAATGCTGATAAGCTCAGTTGAGTGTGTTTATATAACCATCGGCGTTTCCTGTTATTACATCCCCCTTTGGTTCTAGCATCAACACAATGTTGTGTCACAGTAAATGCTTGTGGATGACGTACTTCTTATAAATTTCTACCATGTATAATGATTTCAGTCCTGTTTGATTATGTTAGAAATAACATGATTTATTACTGTTCCTTTTATACATCTTGATCAAAAAAATTACTGTTCCCTTTATACATATAGTTGTGGTGCTGATTTCAACAACATACTCTCAACTTTTGGACGTGCGAGTTCTTGACCGGCCAACACTCTGCCCCATAGAACATAGCTTGTTTGACACCACTTTATAAAAATTACCTTTAAGACTTGGTGACACATTCTTTATCACACAAGACACCGGATGCAAGCTTCCATTTCATCCACCCCACCCCAATACGATGTGTAACATCATCATCAATCTCCACACTTTCTTGGATTATTGACCCCAATTACTTGAAAACTTCTTTTCTTGGAGATGACTTATGTATCAATCCTTACTTCCACATCTGCCACATGAGTTACGTCATTGAACTTGCACTCCATATATTCTGTTTTAGTCCCGCTCAACCTGAACCCTTTAGACCCCGGGGACCGTCTCCAAACCTCCAAATATGTTTCAAAATACATATATTTATACTGCTGCTTAAAACTAATGATCGACTGCCAGTTATCTTTTTTCTTGATCTTACTAACGGAGAATGTGCAAGACGGCTTAAAAAATCAGAAAAGACACATAACTATTGGAACTTGGATAACTCAACAAGGAAATATTTTGTTATGAAGACGTTGCATGAGCCCATTACCTCTATAATTTGAAAATTATCTCGTTCCCTACCAATAATCCTGAGTTCAATGCTCAGTTTTTTCAAATGATTAAGTTCTGATACCTTGTGAATCTTTTTTTAACAAGTCTGATATCTTATTAATCACTGATCCTCCATTTATTATTTTTCCTAGCCTTAGAAGCCGATATAATATTGATGTTTTATGGGAGACAAATAACTAGAAAATCACAGTCTGTATCACTTGAAAAATCTTTTCTTTTTTTCACTTATCCTGCATTCGAACTAGTTGGGTTTATATTGGGGTGTTAAGTGAAACTGAGAGGACGGTACTAAAATATGTATATTTTTCTGTTCGGAAGGCAGTTTCACACTGAATCCTGCAATTCACTGTTTTCTTGAACATCATGCAGGGGTCAATTGCCAAAGATATTGACTCTGTAAAGGAAAGTTCAAAGCCTGAGAGAGCAAGTGTCTTTGCTAAACGTGCTGCCCAGGTGGCTGCACTACATCTTAATAAGAAGCCAACTTCAAGTGTTGAGGCTGATATAACCGGTGGTTCTACAGTAAGTTCTCATGCTCAGCCTAAGCAGGAGGCGTCTACTGCAACATCCAAAAACTACACTTTTAAGAAAGGTAATTGGGTGTTCATCGTGAGTGTATTTTTCGGAAATTCCCCCACCCCTGTGTGAGTGTCTGTATGGTAGAGTTACCATCTTATGTTTGTTATATATATGTTAGATCACAAATCTCCAACGCTTCCTTCCTCTCAAGAGAAAAGGAAAATAAAAGAGAATTGGGGTTGAAGTCTTTGATTTGTAGTTGTAGTTCTATCCTGAATGTGAGATCTCTAAATTTTACAGGTGACAGAGTGAAGTATGTTGGTCCGTTACAGTCAGGCTTTTCTCCCTTGCAAACACCTTTGAGGTAATGGCGAGAAGTTTTGTTAAAATTTCTTCATCCTAGATGTTGGTTCAATAGTTCCCTTTTATGCTCCATTCACATCCGGCTTGGCAATGCATTTTCAATTGTCTCCATTAGGAATTTGATTCCTAACGGTGATGTGTTGTTCAAATCGTCGTGGAAAAAAGAGCATCCATGTCTATAATTAACTTTCTTCAAGTTCTAAAAGTACTACTGCTATTATCTATAATAACTACTCCCTCCGTCCCATTTTATGTGGCACCCTTTGACTTGGCACGGTGTTTAAGAAAAAAATGAAGGCTCTTAAAACTTGTGGTCTAAAATGATCCTTGAATATTTGTGTGGTTGTAAATCATTTCATTAAGGGTAAAAAGAGAATTTTAAAGTTCATGTTTTTTCTAATTATAGTAAGGTGACATTCTTTTTGGGACGGACTAAAAAGGAAAGGGTGCCACATAAAATGGGATGGAGGGAGTAATATATTTTGAAAAAGATTAATGATTAACAATATCACGTGTTCGAACCCTACTGCAGGCAAAAGCCTGGTATTTAAGTTGAGAAGGGTAAATGTGCGGGCGCATTATCCACCGAGTTTCCAACCGTGCGCCATTGGACCTCGGGGATCTCTCGGTTATAAAAAGATACTAAATTTTGGAAGTTCATTTAAATATTTATTTTATCTATGAAATTCTGGAAGTGATTTTGCAGTACATTTACAATATTGTCAAATACCTTAGGCATTTTAAGTGTCATTTTGTCTTAATATATGTTGTTACTATGTAGTCATTCAAACCTCTTAAAAAATAGTATATCATTCAAAACCTTTGATATTTCCCGTCAGACTAGTTTTTTCTTTTCCTTTTACAAATGTTAAAGTAAGATTGACTATAGACTTTTTTTGGAAACTGAAGATTGACTATAAACTCGATTCTGAAATATTGAGTAACTCCTGACATAACATGGTCCTTCATGTAAGAAGTTGAAATAATTCATGACTTCAATTTGTCATGCAAGTGTATTTAAATTTTAAATTGTTATTTAACTCTATGGTCTTGCAGAGTTATGGTCTACATGCTATAATTTTCAATTTCTAACGAACTTTGAGAAGACTATGCAAATTTGATTTCATTCAGATGTGTAGAAAATGCAAATATAATATTCCGATTTCAAATCGTTGAAAGTTTTACCATTTATTTCAATCTTTTGGGTCAATCAAGCAATCATATGGTATGAAAGGGCTTGTACAAGGCAATTAAGAATTGCTTGTGTAGGTTGATGTGTATTCTTTATCAAGTAAAAGTGGATGTGTATATTGTGATCTGACTCTTTTCTTTGTTTTGCAAATCATGGCATGTACACACGTGATCACAGGGGTCCTACATATGGTTACAGAGGCAAAGTGGTTCTTGCATTTGAAGATAATGAGTCCTCTAAGATTGGCATCAGGTTTGATAAATCAATTCCAGAGGGCAATGATCTTGGTGGTCGCTGCGAGGAAGATCATGGTTTTTTTTGTGCTGGTAGTTTTCTGCTACACTTGTGGAATAAATGAGCATGTCTTCTTGCTTGCTGTAACTTGAACTTTTTCTTGCACAGCTGACTTTCTCCGCCTTGATAGCTCGAGCAGTGATGATATTGATAAACTGGCCATTGATGAACTCTTTGAGGTAATTTCATGCCCATTTTAGTTTCCTCTTTTTGGAGTTGTATGCAAGCGAGTTTTCCTTTAATCTACTCTGTTTCATATTTGTAGGTTGCTTCAAAAGAAAGTAAAATTAGTGCATTAGTTTTATTTGTCAAAGACATTGAGAAGTCTATGGTGGGAAATCCTGAGGCCTATGCTGCTTTCAAGATTAAGCTTGAACATTTACCTGAGAATGTTGTTGTCATAGCTTCCCATACCCAAACAGACAACCGAAAGGAGAAAGTATGTAAGGGCATAATTGTCTTTTGTTTTCTGTGGGTATCAAATTCTGACTCGCAAAACTGAAACCATTTCTTATATGCTTTCCAGTCACATCCTGGTGGACTACTGTTTACAAAGTTCGGAAGTAACCAGACAGCATTGCTTGACCTTGCCTTCCCAGTATGTGGATCTGTTTTATCTCTTTTATATGAGTTTTTTCCCTCAATTACTTGATCTTAGTTGTTTTTACCTTCTAATGCACGCAGTGGCTTATAGTAATAAAATATATACTTTACCTTTATATAAAAGGTTCCTGCAAAGAGATGTCTGGCCCTTCTTTTGTCTTCTGTATTCTTCTATCTTGTTGAGTGGTGGTGGAGAGCTGGGTTGTAACTGGGGAGGCCTTAAGATGACATCTACGTACTCTGAAGATGCATTGCATTATTTTAACATGGTTGCCTTTGTTTTGCTGTTTTCCTGTGCAACAGTATGTAAATCAAGATTATTTACACTAGTGTTTTTGACTTACAGTACAAAAACCTGTTTTCCCATCATGATCTATAGTTCAGGAGTTGTGGATTCTCTTATTTTACTAGAATTGGCATCTCCTTGCTATTTACTTAATTATGGATTGCATTCTAGAAACATATACACTTGTAAACTAACTGTGTAAATGCGTCGCAATGTCTTCGGCTTTCCAGGATAATTTTGGTAGGTTGCATGATAGAAGCAAAGAAACTCCTAAAACGATGAAGCAGCTCACCCGTCTTTTCCCCAACAAAGTTACCATACAACTACCTCAGGTAAATTCTTAGGATACTCTTGAGTCTTGCCAACTGCAAATACTGTTATGGAAGCATTTAATATGTGTCTTATTGTGGCAGGATGAAGAATTATTATCTGACTGGAAGCAACAGCTAGAACGGGATATGGAAACTTTGAAATCTCAGTCAAACATCGCGAGCATTCGCAATGTGAGCTCCTTCTTCCCCAGCTTAAGTCACCTTTCTTTGCTGAGGACAAATACCTTTTTTCTCTTCTCCTATCAATGTTTTTGGGCTGTATATTATCTAGGACTGTTCGTGGACGATTTCTCCCCTGTATTCAAATATACGGGGTGTTCTCTGAAGTTCTCATGGACACTGTCATTAGTAGAACCATGTAACTTTTCATTTTCTTGCTGTTTTGTTCTGGATATTTCCTCAATCCACCTTCTTATAGGCGTATCTCTTTTCGAAAGAGTGTAGGTTAATTGATGGATGTTTTCATCTTTTCTATCTGTTGAGATTCGCTTAAAAAGGAGATGAGTATTATAATGATTTTATAACTGTATCCTCAATTGATCGACTGATTGAATTATTCTAACTGTTCATGTCTTCAGGTTTTGAATCGTATAGGAATTGACTGCCCTGACCTCGAAACTTTATGCATAAAAGATCAAGCATTAACAAGTGAGAGTATGTATTCCTTGAAGTTGGGCTTCTTATGTTTGAAATTGAAACATGATTATAATATGTTCTCATGTTCTCCTTGTGTGTGATAGGTGTGGAAAAGATAATAGGCTGGGCCTTGAGCCATCACTTTATGCACAAATCTGAATCGTCAGTAAAAGAGGCCAAGCTGGTTATCTCCAGTGCAAGGTCAAATTAAATTTAACTGTCTAATTCATAATGTTGGAAGATGTGCACTATTAAGTCATCTTATTTTCTACTTTGGGCAACTGCTTCATGGTTTTTTGGGGGTTGGCAAAAGGAGGCATAACACTGATGTGTCTTTTATTTGATCTGACAGCATTTCTTATGGGCTCAATATTTTCCAAGGCATCCACAATGAAACCAAGAGTCTAAAAAAATCTCTTAAGGTGAAGTATCTGTTTTTGTCAACTTTAATTTTGTCAAGAGGTTGCCATTTGTTCTGAACTTCCTGAAGCAGAGTACTGATGCTTGAGTTTTCAGGATGTGGTTACTGAGAATGACTTTGAAAAGAGACTACTTGCGGACGTAATTCCGCCTAGCGATATTGGTGTTACTTTTGGTGACATTGGGGCCCTGGAAAATGTCAAGGATACTTTGAAAGAATTGGTGATGCTGCCACTTCAAAGACCTGAATTGTTTTGTAAAGGACAGCTGACCAAGGTGAAGATTTCCTTGTTGAAATCTACATGGATCTATATTTTCGCTGGAGTTCTTTATTTTTTTTCTTGACATAGAGAGTAGGGTTTGTTGTGACATTTTCATCATTTATGCACTTCTATTTCTGAAGAAGCTATCTTGTACAGCCTTGCAAGGGAATACTGCTTTTTGGGCCCCCTGGTACTGGTAAAACGATGCTTGCAAAAGCTGTTGCAACCGAGGCTGGTGCGAATTTTATTAATATATCAATGTCAAGCATTACTTCAAAGGTACAACCTATGTCTTGTTTGTGTATTCCCATTGTCTTTTAAAGCCCTTGCGTTAATGGCTTACAACTTTTTCTTGATTGTAGTGGTTTGGTGAAGGAGAGAAGTATGTCAAAGCAGTCTTCTCATTAGCTAGTAAAATAGCGCCTAGTGTTGTTTTTGTTGATGAGGTTGGTAAAATATACTTTATATTTACTATCTCGAACTTGTTATATTGATGTGTATCTCTCACATATTTGCCTTTGTGTATAAGTGTGCACTCTTTTAAGTTGATAATTGTTGCTGTTTAGGTTATATGTTATGTAAATGTAAATGCCATCCACTTCACTGCAAGTCATCCTCTGCTTTATTGAAAAGGCTATTGTGTTTACCCTCCTCTTTCTTCCATTCTTCTGGTCTATTAGGTGGATAGCATGCTAGGAAGACGAGAAAATCCTGGCGAGCATGAAGCAATGCGGAAAATGAAGAATGAATTCATGGTGAATTGGGATGGCTTGCGTACAAAGGACAAAGAACGAGTGCTTGTACTTGCTGCAACTAATAGACCATTCGACCTTGATGAAGCAGTTATTAGGAGACTTCCACGGAGGTAAGTTATAATCAACCAGTGAATCGTTTTAGCCTGATTAATCAAAAAAGAGAAGGGGAAAAAGAAAAGAAGATTTGCATGTTACTAATTTATGTGCAGTCATAACAGTTAGTGCTCTCCATTGATGCAGGTTGATGGTAAACTTGCCAGATGCTCCGAACAGGGAGAAGATTTTGAGAGTGATATTGGCCAAGGAAGAGTTAGCACCAAATGTTGATCTGGAAGCTATCGCAAATATGACTGAAGGGTATTCCGGGAGTGATTTGAAGGTCTGGTAGATGATCCTGTTGTTCTATATTAACTGACTTTCTGATGTCTTAGAAGTTATGACTGGTTTTCCCCTCTTTAGATTTTCTATGATATCGCAATTCACGCTTATCAACTTCTTAAATTTCCATCCACAGAATTTATGTGTCACAGCTGCTCATTGCCCAATTAGAGAAATATTGGAGAAAGAGAAAAAGGTCAGTTTCCTATAATTCTGTTACCTTCCAACACATGGTTGAATTTGTGATTTTGATCGACATGTAAATGTGCTCTAATAACTTCTCTCCACTAGATATTTTCAGTCCTTCGGAGATTATTTATATTGGTTTTATTGAATCATTATCATCTTGTCTTACATACTGCCATTTGCTAGTCAAGTAACTGGGATGTAATTTAACTTGTATGATATCAGGAAAAAGCATTGGCAGTTGCAGAGAGCAGGCCAGTCCCTGCATTGCATAGTAGTGCGGATGTTCGTCCTCTTAACATGGATGATTTTAAATATGCACATGAACAGGTGTGTTTTATGTCTTTTGTGATTATTAACTTGATACTTTATGCTTCCTTCCTACTGTCGTAAACCATCTTGTTTGAATTAGTCAATGCTTTTTCCTGACAAGATAATTAACTAACGAGTAAATTGTTTTATCTCAACTTTTCTCATATAATATCCTATTCTGCCTAGCCCTTTTGCAAATCGTCAATGTCTTTATAGATATTGTTAAGTTCCAGATCGTTTAATAATGTATATATTTGTTGGTGAGCCCTGGCATAGGTCGAGGGACTTGTGACTTATGTCACAGGTTCGAACCTTGCACCATTCGAGCCAAGTCTGGTATTTTAGTGGAGAATAGTAGAGGGGTGGGTCCATTATCCCGATTTTCAAAGGCTGCGGTTAGTCCCAAGGGTTGACCCTTGATGGATTTCTCGGCCATAAAAAAATTTGTTGGTGAGGGGTGCAGATTCATAATCATGTTGACTAGTCAAATCTTGTGTATCTGTCACATGTCAGTGTATGCTGCCGATGAAGTAGTTTGAAATGGAATTTGTGACTGAATAGAAATTTTGGAGATCACAATTGATGAAATAGCTTGTGTCGCGCTGGTGTCTTGTATGTAAAAGTTGAAAAATAAAAAATCAGTAGCTTCTCAAATTGATACATCTGTTGTTTCCTAGTCACCTTTTTTTCTCTCCAAACATAAGCAGAGTGACAAAATCTAGCTTATGATGTATACCACACATCATCCTAAGACCATATAAGGAGACAACTCATTTCTCAACTAACAATGTGGGACACACTCACATTCCCTCACACCCAGGATTGAACTTGCGTAACGTGGTAGCCCAACAATAGGAAACTCAACACTAGAGATGCTCCTAACTCGTCCCCATGTTAAGAAAATGGATCTAGGCCTAACTCATCAACAAAAGTTGGCTCATGAGATGAGGATTTGTCCAAAACCATGGAGAAAACAAGAGCTATTCTCCCAATCAAAGTTGGATCATTCTAACAGTATGGGACTTTGATTCAGATTTATAACGCAGGTGAATTTTAGTTGAGCGTTCAATTATTTTGGCACCTTAGCATCTTTGTGATAATCCAGGAGGCACTGATAATGAGAAGGCATGGAGATCATATTAGTGGGTAGAAAAGTTAGGTTCATGCTGCTCAAGTACCAGTTGGTAGACGATTGTTCTTAGTGCGACGCGTCGTCTGGGCCAGTTTAAAGCCTCCACTTCTAAAACACTAAGCTCCTACCTTTTGTCCTCATATTTGCTGTGCTTGAATGTTACATTGTTGATGACCTCTCCTCCCACCGAGGATATCTTCATATCTGGATGATGATGAACTGGCATGTATCTTCTATTTTGATTTTCTTTTAATGACTTGCTATGATCTGGTGGAAAATTCCACCGGTCTTCCTTGGGCTTGGCCTATCCATATGATTTCCGTGCATTCGTAAAATGCATGTTCATTAAGTTTCCTCAGCTTTTAGATAGGTATCTTGTCGTAAACTAGTCAATTTTGTTTGCCTCATGGGATTATTATTCCTACAACTTAGGCTCTGCCTCTGCAGTTTAAATTAAAAAAAACGATTATCTGATCATATGGCCTCCTGCAGAGTGGTAAAACTTTTTCTTGAGATTAGACAAGGTTCTAACGGTTTCTTTTATATTTTAAAATGATCAGTATATTGCGCTTTCCACGCTCTTCACTCCCATTAGATGGTTTGGTGTTACATTTTAGCTTGTTGGGAAGATTATTGGTTGTGTATCAAATGGTGGGAATGCAACTGTAACTATTAGTACCTTGTCTGTTTTAAGCTTTCTCATCATGTTGCATGTTAAAATGCAGGTATGTGCTAGTGTATCTTCAGAATCGGCAAACATGAATGAGCTTGTCCAGTGGAATGAATTATATGGAGAAGGTGGATCAAGGAAGAAGAAATCTCTGAGCTACTTCATGTGAAGTGTATAGTGTTGCTTTATTTATTTAGTTGTTAATCTACCCAAGATGGTAGCGCATGTGAATGGGTCCTGCATGCATGGAAATCCATTTCAGGTTCCCCGGGAAAAATGTGTATCATAGTTAGTTTTATAGGTATTTATCTCAGCAAGTGCAGGTTATGAAATATCTATCCGAAGCTTGTCTTCCAATTTTCACCTTATTAGATCTCCTCTTCTCTGTATATACAATTTGATTTATTTAATAAACATCCCCATGCTCTTTTTTCTTTTCTTTTTGTTCCGCTGGCATTGCCAATGCCGGGCTAACTGAAGTTTGGGTTGTATAATTCAGTTGTCAAATTTTACACCAAAGATTTGCTAAAGTAATTCCTCGAAACAAGTGTTGGTTTGTACCATTAAAATGCCATACATGTTTTGACGAGTCATACCGCGACAGTTTTTATTTTCTATTTTTTTGTAACCCAGAAAAACAAAAGTTTCTAATTTCTGAGGTAAAAAAGAGAGTGGATTACCTTTAACAGAATAAGTAGTAAATGAGTGATAAGTAAATCAGTCCTATAGTGTTTGTACATGTGACAAGCTGACACGTCATAATTTTGAGTAAAGAAGATGTGGGAAAAATAATGCTATACTAGTCATTTGTAGTGTAGAACCTTCCCCTTGTGGCCTAGAATAGATAACACGTTTCGTTAAAATTCATTTCTGGTACGCTACCATAAGACGACAGATCAGATCAAAGTTTTCTCTTGTTTTCTGGAAAGACACAATTCATTTGCTTAATCGGAATGGAGGAAAAACCGGTGATGGTGGTGGGTCTGGATGACAGCGAACACAGCTTTTATGCATTAGAGTGGACTTTGGAACACTTTTTTGGAGCTTCACCTACTTTCAAGCTCCTCATCGTCCACGCCAAACCTACTGCTACTTCCGCCATCGGCCTCGCTGGTCCTGGTACCTATCTTTTCCTTTTTCTTTTCCTTTTTCTCACTAAGTATTATTCAATATTTGATCGGAATTTGCAGGGGGTGCCGATGTTTTGCCCTATGTGGAGGCTGATTTGAGGAAGATCTCTTCAAGGGTTGCCGAAAAAGCTAAGAAGATTTCTTCTGCTAAATCGGTATCAACTGTACCCATTTAACTAGTATTTGTGATTTGGCCGCAAGTGGGATGTTTTATTGGACTAACTTAAGCAAATCGCTGACTAATCATCTTCTTCTCTAGAAGAAATAATTGTCAAAACTGATCAGTGATCTCCAATCTTATCAGTTCTCTTTGATTGCATATTTTGCAAAATTATCATCTTTAATAGTACTAGTAATTTTACTTCTACATCCCCATCTTCTCATTTTCCCCTAATTTCAGGTAAACGATGTTATAGTTGAGGTTGTGGAAGGTGATGCTAGGAGTGTCTTGTGTGACGCTGTAGAGAAGCATCATGCCTCTATGTTAGTTGTTGGTAGTCATGGTTATGGAGTTCTAAAGAGGTAAACTTTCTTTATCAACCTATCTCTAGTTGCACAAATACCGTTTTCATTTCACTTGCTCTCTTGTTTGGCTTGGCATGGAAACGGACTAATATACTAGTTGAAACATTTATCTTTGCCTCGAAATTGAAAAGCACGAGTTACTCTGCTCAAATTACAAACCTTCCTGCTAATCAATCAATCAACAACTTGGTGGTCGACAGTATGAATCTCTTATATCTATTCCCTTCTGTTGAGATCCATTAGAGCTTCTCCAAAACTAAAAGGTCTTGAAATGTCGCACTTATTTCTACATAGGCATACAAGTCTCCAACTAAATTATGAGACAAAATTTCCTGGTAATAATTCATAATGCACTTTTTTCCTGCAGGACGGTTTTGGGCAGTGTAAGTGACTACTGTGCTCACCATGCCCACTGCAGTGTGATGATTGTGAAGCGCCCAAAGGTCAAGGCTTGAGATGTATCATATATCTGTTGTCTGTAGAGTTTATTAAGTACTACTTTGTTATCTATTGCTCCAAGTGGAGGAGGATTTGGTTGATTGTGTACTGTATTTATCCAATTGTTTGACTCTCATATATATCTTCCAATGTAAAAGTTCTGTCCTGTAACATTATTGTGGATAAATTTCAGACTCTGTATAATAATAAATCATGATTGATATCTTGCATGAAACAAATCCTATTGTGAATGTAATGGACCTTGGAAGCTAGTGAGTAGCCTCATCACAAACATATATATATATGATTGTTTCTGTTCATTATTGATCAACACAGGTTGAATAAAGTGAAAAAGATAACAAAGATATACTTTCTTCGTAATTCATATGTTAGGTTTATTTCCCTAACACATGGAATATGACTAATGGCCTACTGAAATCGACATGATAAAACTTGTATGAACATCAATTAGCTGAATTTTGTTTTCCGTTCGGTGAAGCATGCTGCTATGCCACGTTCCTTAATCAACATGATATGGTTAGTCTTCCACAGTCCACCAATTTTCCACTGCAGACCATTTTAGTCCATTTTTCAACAAATCAGAGTCTATTTATCTGGAGTCTTCAGCAACATGACACAAGAGACACACAAGACCTGTTGCTCCAGCAACCTGCTTCCAGTTCCGGGTTCCTGCACCAAAAGCAGCCCCTGCTACAACACCAGCAGTCAAAACATTAACCTGCAAAAGTAAAAGAGATCTTATAACTTATGTGGATAGTAATATCCATGGCTTACCATTGACAAGAACTCAATTAGTGATAAAGTGAAAAAGGTACTGGGAGAAAAGCTTATAAGCATCACGTAGTCCAAGCAAATGTAGACTTTTTTTGGATCAGTGCAGGTTAATTAGTCTTTAATTAGCACTCCCAAAGAATATGCAATTTTCATGATTTCTGTTTACATTAAATGTTAATTTCATCTAGCCAAGGGGGATTATTTCTGTTATTCTTACATTGGCTGCAAAAACATTACCTCCAATTGGTCACTTATAAAGGAAAAAGTTCAGGGATAGGTGCTATCTTACAAACCCATATAAAGTACTAAGATATCACCTATTGTTACACATGATGCTTCAGCATCTTACTTCATCAGTTGACCACAGTATTTTTCACATGCATCTAAGTGAGCTCAGGTTGCCTGCATTTTTGCCATTACATTTGGACATAACTACAAGTTCAAAAAAAATCATTACTTAACACTGTCATATTGGCTTCTTAACAATAAGAAATAGTAACTAAAAACTGTAGTCTCTGGTCAAAATCTATACTACACATTAAAAGAGAATGAAAAGGAAATTATCCAAATTTCATATATATTGCATGATACTGTAATCTGACAATGGAGGCGAACATACATTCCCACTTCCCCATCGAAATGCATAAAAGTAGACCTTGTGGTGCTAATTAATAGTAATGCCTACCAACTGTTTAGCCCGAACAAACAACTTGATATGGTAAAATATAATAGCAGATTTGGAAAAAGTAGTGGAAGCAGCATTTCGATATAAATTCTCTTAGTTAAACAATAACATGTTTTACATGTTAACCAAAAGAGGGTCAGTAAAAGAGGGTCCAAATTAGTGTTGAGATCTGAGAGGGCATATGTTAACAAACTGACCCAATCATTTCGCCTTCTATATCTCTGAAGCCCACAACGAGTGGAAGAAAATATTGCAGCAAACATTCCTAATAAAGAGAGATGGATGCTCATCAGATCATAATGATATATCTAAACAACCATGACCTTATTATTTATCTAAGAGAAAACATAGTCAAAAGAGCATACAAAAATAAACACTACAAAAAAATAAATAATGGATACAATCAAGTCTGACTATGAGCATTTGGTATGCCTTTGCAATAAAACAAGTTTAATTTTTCAAAACATTATAACAAGAAGCACAAAAAAACTGTGATAGTACATTCTAGACAGACTTTTGTGAAAGTAGACTTGTGTAGCATAGTCCTTAGCAGTGATTAAGCTGTTTTGTGCCATCAAACATGTACAGTTTCTCAGGTTATGGTTCACATTGTGGGGTGTGTTCAGATATGGTTGTTATTATGATACATCGTAAATACAGCTTCCAATCTTAACCACTGATCAAAGTTTAAATTGAGAAGGTTGCATCTAAGCCTTTCCACAAGTAATACGGCTCCAACTAACAAATGATTGACTTTAAAATCACGCATCAGAATGTGCTCCACCAAAAACACAATGCTATACAGATTGGTCTATATAGCAGTGTAATAGCATGTTACCTGTTAACCTGTTGTAGCATGATTGTTTACCTTATTTTAGTACTAGTATATATGCTTAATCAGTTGTAGCAGATTACTATATCTTATTTGACAGATAACCAAAATTCATGCTTAATATAGACACTACTGTAAATAATCTCCACTGTACTTCACATTGTTAGTGTATATAAGTTAAACCTAGATAAATATAGAAGGAGACATGTGGGAAAATACTTGGTTAAATCAAAATTAGATTAGATTGGGAAAGTTTAGGTGATTACCCCACTGAAAGCCAAGCCGACCAACTGACTTAGCCTGCATATAGAGTAAATCAAATATAAACCAAGAAAAAAAAGAAGCATTGGAATGAGGCGTCATTGAGAAACTTACAATAAAAGAAGCTCGATGAATGCCAGCAAGACCTGTGAGTATAGGTAGCAGAATAAAAGTTTTGATGTTTCAATCAACATACAAAAAGAAGTAGAGTAGAGTAGAGTACCTAATTTGTTGGCGTCGTAAGGACCAGAACAGGAGCCCCAGATTAAGCCAGCCTGCGGTATAACAAGTTCAATAACCTTCGGATTTCATAGAGAAACAAAAGTACTAGTAATGCTAATATATATAAAGAGGAGTAGATTACGGTGCCCATGCGAATGACGGAATCGACGGCAATGGAAGAACAGGGGACGTCGTCGCCGATCTCCACCTCCATCGGTGACGTTGATGTAACACTAACACCAATTTGCTGGGCCCTTTTTTACCCTTTTAAATAGTACGAAGGCCATTTAAATTTCAAGAAATAGCCACAGTTTGAGGCCTAATTTTCAAATATAGCAATAATTTGGATAATTCTAAACGTAACAATAGTTTCTGAAATTCATTCTATACCAGTGATACAACAATTTTCAAAATTTACTTTGTATTGGTGATACAATAATATGTTTTGTATCATTGATACAACAATATATACAAAGTGAATTGTTGTATCACTAAAACTGATCAAATTGGTGTATCACTGGTACATAGTGAACTTCAAAAAAAGTGTTGTTTTACTAATGTGGGCGGATTTTCAAAACTTTTGATGTATTGGATAGATATGCTGTATAAATTTATCTGATTATATAATTACCTATACTATAATAAATTAACACAAATACGAGCCTCTTCAAATTGTTACAAACGCAAGGATCAACTTAGTAGGAATTGTTAAAAGGGTAAAAGAATATCTTTGAACTATGCTAAACTAAACAAAAATATCCTTTATGGATAGTTTGGTCCATAAATGTCACTGACGTTAATAATTTGGCTAAAAAATACACCTATTGTTACTTAATAGGCGTTTGGATATGTAATATAAAATCAACATTTGGGCATCATAATTTTAAATGTCAAATTTTTCCAAAAAAAAAAACAAACAAACCATGATTTGGAATTCCATATAATCAACACATTATTCAATGTTTATAAAACTAAGTTATGTAGAGGTCATAATAATTGATTCTAGTCCCTTCGTCGGGCATGGAAGTGTTAGCGGGCAGGGTTTGTTGGCCCTTATCAACAGGGAGGAGCAAATATTTGAACAGCTTTAGAGCTGGAGCAAGCTTCAAACAAGAAAATGACCCTTTTCTCCAGGCCGCTATTGAACGAGCTTCACTTCGTCTCCGGGAGTCTCACTCTCCAGGCAAATCCATTTTTCACTTTTTTGTATTGTTTATTCTTCATTGGAGGCGGATGGATCCCTCACCTTTTCAGTTACTAGCTTCAACATCATTTAATATTTCCTACATAGTATTTAGTATGTGCCAAAGCTACTGCATTTTCCCCAATACCTCCACCCCTCTCCCGCCTGCTTGTAAATCTGAAATACTTGGGTCAAAAATTGGATTAATCTTGACTGGGAAGGGACCATGTAATAATTCTGAATGGAAAGCTTTTTCAAGTTATAGCATCAATTCACCAATCTTTCTTAGGATCTACTTCCTCGTCTTATAAAGTGAGGTGCTCTTATCTTCAACTAGAATTGATAATCCTTGTACCTTCATAGCTTATTTGTTTAAATCAACGGTTAAATGTCTCCAAATCCTGCTTAGTTTTGTTCATAACTTGTTATATAATGCAAAAGTTATTTTTAAAGGATGTCTGTCTCTTGCTTTTGCAGATCCTCTCCTTATCGACCCATATGTCGGCTGCCTTCTTCCTTCTAATAGTCTGGAAGACATGGATCAACAGCTGCATCCCTACTGTCTTGCAACTAAGTTTATTGATGACAAGTTGCTCGAAACAATGCAATCTACTGATGGACTGAAACAGGTATGAGACCAATACTAACGAGGATCTAATTGATTGGTTTTCAAAACTTCTTTGAGTTAGATGGGCACTACTCTATAGACATGCTGCAGGTTGTTTTGTTAACAGATGGCCTGGATATGCGACCTTACAGACTCAATTGGCCAACATCAACTTTAGTATTTAACATATGCCCTGAGAAAGTATTTAGAGGAGCAGTTCAGAAGCTTCAAGGTTTTAACATCCTTCTCTCTTTTGTCTGTGTTTCTAGCCCTTATTTTTTGGAAGTTGGTGTGTGGACAATTAAGTCTATGGGAACCAATGCACAACTTACACCATTCTGCATGTCCTCTAGATTTCTATTTATGAGATTCTCTATTTTATTTTTTATTTGATAACAAGACTGCTATTTATGAGATGATTTACTGTTTTATATTAACTATGTTGATACTCAGTTTTGAACCTGCAATTGCTGATCATGCTTTCCAAAAGATTATGCGGGGGAGGAGGAGTTGATGTTTAGGTAGAATCTTGGAAACAATAGTACTTAGTCAAATCGAACAGAGAATGGTTTCCTCCATTTCCTTTCAAAGCTACCATCTTTTGGTGGCCTAAGATGTTTCCAATGTGTAGATTGTTACCTGCAGATACGAAATCCCTAATATATGAAAATTTTATCATCCAGCTCTAATTTTATTCTGTTCTCTCCTCCAGCTGAATGCATTACGAGATCCTTTTAAAAAAAATGGTAATGTTGTACTCCTCCTTAATGCTGGAGACCTCCAAAAAGAGACACAAAGGAGCAAAAGTAATTACAAAGAGCCTAAAAGATCAACTATCTGATCTATTTCCTCTATACATTCCTCTTTACACCAAAAATACAAGGATACGATACAATTTCCCTTTCTTTCTAAACTATCCACCATATGCATGCTGAGATTATTCTCCACCACTTCTTTTGGTTCTTGCCTCCCCCTCTTCTGATCCAGCAACTAAGTAAATCAGAAGTATGTTCTGGCATACTAAGTAAGAGATCCCTTTCTTTTCTTTTTTCCCATTTTTGTAGAAACTATATCCTTATGTTGGATGCGTGCTTCCATCTTTGTCCTTCCACTGACTCACTAAAACCTACTACCTTCTGTATAAGGAAATAAAAGGTACCTTAAAGGAGTTTTGGTATGTCTGTTACAAGGGAGAAGACTTAGGAGTTACTTTACCTTGCAAAACCAACAGTTTTGGTGGTAGTAAAACCTTAACACCCTAGAGTAACTTGGTTTCTCCTAAAAAGTCTAAACCTAGACTTGTAAAAATTAAATTTCAGATCTTGTAAAAAAAGTTCTGTAAAAATTAAATTTCAGATCTTGTAAAAAAAGTTCTTTCTTTTTGTGACTCCAAATAGCCATGCTATGTAGTTCATATAAGATATTATTATCATTATTTCCTATCTTTGTCTGCCATTTTATTTATTTTTTGTTTTTTTTATATTTATCATCTTGTTAAAAATCAATTAATAAAGGTTATAAAAAAGAAATCTATCAGTCAATCAATTATATCTCAATTTCGAACTAGTTGAGGCACTGGGTATGTTGTTGTTGTTGTTGAAACTAGTTGAGGCTTCTTCTAGGTAGAAGTAAAATGGAATATAATGAGAGGGATATAGTGATCAGCAAAATGTTTTTTTTGGGGATAAAGAAGTGATAAGCTAAAGGATTTTTTGGGGATATACTGATAAGCAAAAGTTCTTTTTTGGAGGATAAAGAAGTGATAAGCTAAAGGCTATTCTTCTTTTATCCGAGTAAAGGTGAATAAAAAATCTCAATTTCAATTGAAAGAAGATGAATGAAATTTGATTCATCTATCATTATAGGCAGACAACATTAACAAAGATAAAGTGACAGACATATGAAAGAAATTGATTCATCATCTGTAACATTTATCCATCCCGCAATTCCAATCAACCGATCCATTGAGTAACTCTTGGGTAGACCATTAAACTAATAAGAGTTGGATCCTCTAACTTCATTCAAAAATGGAACTTGAATCTTTATAGAATCAAATTCGAAAATCATTTCTTAGATTCTGTTGAATTGTATCGAATCCATTTTCTATTTTAAAGTGAACACTTACAAAACTAGAAATTTTTTTCCTTTTTTTACTTTAATTTAAGTTTAACTCATTAGATTCAGTAATATATTCAAATTTGAGAGATGCCAACAGATGGCATGGTTCATAAAAACGAATTTGAGATTTTAAAAACTCATAACCAACTATATGTGATATATTAACAAATGTACTAGTATGTCTGGTAAGAAAAGAACTAAAAACAGGAAGCAACTATATGTACAATCTTCTCTTTACACCAAAAATAGGAAGGATGTTTCGATACTCTCAATGTAGACTCACTATTTTTAAGGAATCATCTATTTCTTCCATTCCTCTGGCATCAAAAGAGACATAGTTAGCTATAATTATTTCTGAGCTTAGTGAATTCTTGATTAGACTTCCATGCTTTTTTGATGGCATCTATGACTTGTATTATGGTTGTGTTTGAAGAGTAACGTTTTTCTTCCTAGATTTTCCTTCTACCATTTTGTCTTTATTCCTATGTGTTGGTTTGATGAGCACATGAAGCATATCCTTATGGTACTGCTGTGGATGGCATAGATGCTGGGGCTAAGATTCCAAGAGGATGCATGTCTTTTCATGTCCCATCAGAGTCTTTTGACATAGAAAATATACTGCGCAGTAAAGGATTCAGCGGTACAAGACTAAGTATATGGGCTTTTCAGGTGAACATATAGTTTCTGGTTATTACTTGTAACCTTCTATGAAGTATGAATTCATTTATGGCGCTTACAGAATTAGAGTTTTAACCCTGCTGACTCTTTATCCATACACGCTCAAATAAAAGAAAGAGGATTTTTACTCACCTCTCATCCACCAGAACATACAATAACTAGAAAAGAAAACAAAGAGCCTGTCTTGCATGTCATAGAGATTTAAAATTTCAGATTAATTTTTGGCATGACAGTGAGCATCTTCCTTGAGTACAGCTGTTTATGCTGCCGTCTTTGTCCTCCATTGTAGCAAACTTCTCGTTAATGGTGAAAATTGTTTCCATCTTTGGCTTCATTTGTCTTGGCTACTGGCTTCACTGAAATATAATCACAATATGTATATTTCCCACTCATCATCCGCCCCTCTTCTTTTTTCAACCTTCGTTACCCGTTGGGCATAAATGTATTTGGAGCTTACCTATATACTGTAAGAGGGAGGTGCTTTGATGTCCGCTGCATGTAATGACTGTTGTTGTAGTTCACATTCCTAAATGTCGCTGTTATTGGCAGCATCATGACAGATCATCTTGCACTTCTAGAAGGTCACCTCGTTTCAAAATGCCACTTTTATCCTCATTCGGGTTTTGAACTTGCTATATGTTTTATGGTCAATAGTGTACAATTGATGTGGAATTCTGATGTATAGAGTATCTTATCAGTAACAGTAGGACCTCATTTGTAGGGATTGCCTGTTGTGAACTTGGAAAGTTTTAAAGATATCTTGTCCATTGTCAGTAATTTAGCCATGAAGGGATGTCTTTTCTTGGGAGAACTTCCTGTCTGTCTGGCTGAAATTGATGTTGGAGACCAGGTTGGTGATCTTGTAAATTGAGCCGACAGTTTCTTTGTTCAATTAAATCATTAGAGAATCCTCAATTAATTACGGTAATCTAATTCTTGGTTTGTGTTCAGTCTGCCACAAAGAAGTGGCTTGACGATCTCTTTATGAGCTATGGTTTTCGGGTGAAGATGATTGAATATGATGAAGTTGCACGAAACCTCAGTAAAGATTCTGCAAAAAGAGCATCAGGAGTTGGCACAAGCATACTTTTTGTTGCAGAGCATCTACGTTTCTCTGATGATCAGGTAGATTTACTATACTGGTGTAGTTTTGTCCAAATGTATTCTCATTCTCTTGAGATCCATCGCATCTGAACATATTGGTATCCTAACAGATGGAAACCTGGAGAACAGAATTTCAGAGAATAGAGGAAGAAGGGGATGAAGATGGCTTTGAGGAGCTCTAGGGAAGTTAATAGGGTTTATTCCTTTGGGACCAGTATTTTAACTGTGTTTTTGGATTGCCAGTCCTAGTACTATTGCCTTCAGTATATTTTCCCTTAGTTGTGACTGTTGGGTATTCATTTTGCTATATTTTTACTTTTGTATAAAGATTATCAGGTCAACCAAGCAGCAAATGTAAATCACGATTTTCTCAGAACCATATTCTACTCTCTCCGTTTGAATTTGTATCTCAAGGTCCTCCATCAAATGATCGAAGAAGAAAGGTTCCCAAAAGGATTAACACTTGAAAAAGGTGCATGTCCACAGAGGGCTTTTAAGATATGCCAGAGTGAGGCACAATCTGCATAAAGGAATCTCTGACTTAAAAAAAGTGCATGTCCACATGCTTCATACCTTCCATGTGATCTCCTTTCAGCAGCATTTCGTATCTCTCTGACTTTCTTCAACATGAGTCTTTTCGAATTCCATAACTAAGGTTCCTACAGTTATTCAGTATTTGGTAGTAACATAGTAAACAAACTTTTAGACCCTTTTTCCTCGACTGGTGTAACTTTTAGCATTTGTTGCAAACGTAACAGCAAACTTACTTTGTGCATATTCCATGTGACAGTCATCGGATATGGAAGCTACATATCAGTTGGCAATGACTTGGAGGCTTGGAGCCTCTTAGTTCCAGTAAGTCATAGTTGTATCCTTCTGGTGCAGATAAAAGATAAAGCACAGAAGCGAAGAGCATCAATATCAGTAGTCACTAGAACAAAGAAGAACATCCAGAAATTTTATCTCTCTATTGGGAAAATGAGAAGCCAGTACACACAAGAGATCTATTACCCGCCTATGACATTTGCCGGGCAATAAGCGCTTTTCCTGAGACTAAAAAGTGCATTGAAATAATATCTAAAAATTGGAAGGCCCTTCTGAGAAATCCGAGCTTGATCATCTATCACATTGCCTCCAGCAGAACATATCAACTACCTACAAGTAGTGAAGCCAGATGCAATAATTCCATGCCATTAACAAACAAGGCATCTTTCCTTTAGCTGTCTGTCAAAATTTAAAACAGCCAGCTACACTTGCTACTACTTCAAAAATTCAACCCCAGCTAAAACCAGGATCCTTGGTTACCTGTCTTTCCAACATAGTTGCTCTAATTTCCTCTGTATCATCCCATCTTCCTAACGATGTATACATATTTGCTAGAAGCACATAAGGGGCAGAATTCTGCGGATCAAGACGGATTAGCTCCTCTGCTGCCCGCCTTGCTAAGATTACATTTCCATGGAGCCTACAAGAACTAAGCAAAACCTCCCAGACAACAGAGTCATCTTTGCATGGCATCTTATCTATGAGTTCTTCTATTTCACTAAACCGGGCAGCACGACCCAGACAATCAATTATGCAAGTGTAATGATCAACAAGTGGCTTCAACTCATATTGTTGCTGCATTGAGTTGAATAACTTAAGCCCCAGGTCTACCAGCCCAGAGTGACTACAAGCAGTTAGAGCGGCTATAAAGGTAATAACATCAGGGTTTCCTCCTGAATAAATCATGTCTTCATACAAGAGAATAGCTTCATCTCCACGACCACTTTGTGCATAGCCATGTATCATTTCGTTCCATGTAATTGTATTCTTATAGGGCATCATGTCAAAATGTACCCTGGCCCCATCTACATCACCACATTTTGAATACATGTCAATCAGAGTACTTCCAACTACAACGTCATTAGCATATCCATCTTTAATTATCAGACCATGAAGTTGTCTCCCTTGCAATAATGAAGATAGCTTTGTACAACAACTCAGTGAAGTAGCAAATGAAAACTCATTAGGTAACATCCCCATCTGTAGCATTTGCTTAAAGAGAGTAAAAGCTTCTTTATCCGATGAATTATAGGATAAACCAGTAATTAGAGAATTCCAACAGACTATATCTGGTTGAGTGAGCCCATCAAAAATACGTACAGCCGCTTCTACTCTACCACATTTTAGGTACATACCAATAAGACCACTAGCTATGTATATGTCTCCAGGACAGACACACTTCAATGAAGTAGCATGGACCTGCACCCCATATTCTAGGAACCCTAGCTCAGAACATGAACTAAGTATGATAGCCAAAGTGGTCCGATCAGGTCGCTGATTTTGAAATTGCATTTCTCTGAAAAGCTTTAGTGCCTCCAGATGTTCATCACTCTGTGAATAGCCTGAAAGAAGAGCATTCCATGAAATCAAGCTAGGGCAAGCCATGCTATCAAATATCAAGCGGCCATTTTCAATATCCCCTGATTTAACACAAGCAGTGAGCATATTTATGTAAGTAACCTCATCTGGTTCAACGCCCAAACCCCGCATCCTTTCCATGTACTCCATCGCTCTTTCTTTATCATGATTCAGTCCAAACCCACTTATCATAACATTCCAAGAAACAGTACTAGTTTCAGAAAGGTTTCCAAACAATACTTGAGCACTTTCCATGTCACCGTTTTTTGCATACATGTCAAGCAAGGAGTTACACACATGAAGGTCTCCTTCAAATCCAAGTTTAATGGTGAAACCATGGACTTGCTTCCCCTGCGTATTAGGTAGATCACTATCAGTCTCACAAAAATTCGAACCCCTACCTTTAGCACAAACTCTGAGCACACTAGATAATGAAACAGAGTCAATCCTAATTCCACTCCTCTGGATTAACCTAAACATTTCAAAGGCCTCTTCCACTCGGTCAGTTTCAACCAGACCACACATCATTGCCGTGAAGGAGACCTCATTAGGCTCATCCAACTCCCTAAACGCTATCAACGCATCCCGAGGGCACCCACATTTTACATACAAGCTCAACAAAGCATTCCCAACATACAAATTCTTGTGAAGCCCATACTTGACAGCAGAACCATGAGACACCCTGCCGCACTCCAATTCACCCAACCCGCCACAGGCGCTTAAAACGCTTGCCAATGTGATATGGGTGGGTGAGAAACCATGCAGGTTCATTTGAGAGTAAACCTCCAAGGCCTTTTTTTCATGACTGTTTCGAGCAAATGCACTGATGACAGTGTTCCAGGATACACTGTTTCTTTCAGGCATATTCAAAAATAGTTTATGGGCATTGTCAAGTTGGCCTTGCTTACAATAAGCACTCAACAGGGAATGCCAAGAATATATATTTCGTTGAAGCATTTGATCGAACAGGTGTCGTGCGGCCTGAATATGACCACATTTGGAATACAATTCTACTAGACGGTTTAGGAGGAATGTATCAGCGGAAAGGCCAAATCGGAGTATATGGGCATGGAGAAGTTTGCCTGTAATGTAAGCTTTGTTGTCAATGGAGGTTTGTAAGAGATTTACCAAGTAGGCGGTGTTGATCCTGGTATGCATTCTAATAAAACAAAGTCCTTACGTACGCGGGTAGCATGAAAATGAAGGAAATACCAGGCGAGTAGCAGAAAATATCAGCAACTCCAAAGATTCTATTCTACTACTACTACTTTAGAAATTAGATATAGGATCCAGTAGCTCTATCATATATTATTGGGAAAATTACATTGTTACTTACGATATTGGGCCTGAATAATGTGTTATAACATTTGGATTGTTACTTACGATATTGGGCCTGAATAATGTTATAACATTTGGGCTAGGCCCAATTTAATTCAATGTCGAGGTCACAATTTGGAGACTTTCTTTTTAAAATAAAAGAAAATTGGGGGTTGGGAAATGACTAAGGAGAGAGGGGGATTACAAGGTGGGAAATTGAATCCTCACTGAATAAGATTTCCAACTTGGAGACTCAATGAATAGCACCAGTCAATATGCATGAAATCGCCAGTCATTTTTGTTCTGCATTGTGTTTTTCAATTTCCTCAAAACAATCTTACAATTGAGAAAGAGAAATAAAAATTACATATATACTAGCCAAGCATGAAAGAATGAATGTCTTCGTCTCTTGGTAGCATCAAAGAGCCAAAATACAAAAGAGTATCTACATTTGACCAATTTCAATGTATACAACTAATACTTATCTACATGCCAATAATTAATTGGTGACATATTAAAGTGATGCATGTAGATACAGATCATCACAAGTTTATATGCTGCCTTTTGCATAGCAAGGGACCAAATGTATGCCTATCTTAATTATAGATGCCTGCCTTCTAAGTAGAAATAAGTGAATTCTCTTTCTTCACCTTAAATTCACTTGATAATATATTCTAAATTACCTTCAATAATGACTCGCTTTAATATATATATAGAGAGAGATAGAGATACCTCCACTTCTGCTAGCTGCATGCACTAATATATAATTGTCCAGAGGTTTAAGTTTCAGTTCGCCGCACGCCGCGGGAGTTTTATTAGTAACAAATACCTTCCGCTGTAGCTAGCGTTATGGGTCGCTCTTTCTCTAACTCCAAACTCGTTGATACTCTTTCCTCCTTTCTTAACAGGTAGACACATATCCCCTTTTTATTTCTCCTTCCTTCAAATTAATTACATTACTCAATTTTATTTCAATAAACTACGTACGTGTTGGGTTGGAGCATGTGATTTATGAATATGCGTACAGGCGTGGGTATGCAGGTGGAGTAAGAGGAAGCAATATGGTGAAGAAAGAATCAAGCAAGAAGAGTAGCAGTAGCACATGCACATCGTGGTTACTGGTTACTACAGACCGGAGAGTCATGCTAAAGAGATTGATGCCGCTCAACCACAAACCTAGACAACACTACTCAAATTAACTCATAAAGCATCGGATCGATCTAATTAACCATGTCAACTGCCCAAACCCAACAACACATATTATGATTTTGCCAGCTCGTCCATGTGTCTTCTTCCTATCTACATCTGTTTTCGTGTTTATCCATGGCTCATCTTGTTCGCCTTTTAATAAGTTAAAAACACCTTGTACATGGTATATCTTTTAATTTGTTCGCCTATATTGTAGTAATTCTGATCTGTTCTGTCTTTCTTCTCTTCGATCTTCACTGTATTCTCCACCAATTGCCACAAGGAAAGATCAATCAAGTGATTATAAAGGAAACTAAGACGCATATATAGACAGGTAAAAAAAATGTAGTATGGAGACTTGTTATAATCACTGAACTGCAAGTATTAATTTCATTTCCTCAAAACTAAACAAACGTCAGCCAAAGAGAATAGGATGTTTCCACAAGAAGAAATCGGCACTTTATCAAGGAAAATTAGGATATAAGATTTTCAAATGAAAATTAATTATATAAGAAGACAATTTGGTAGCCATTAATTAGTTATTATTACTGCGCGCTGCTATCATGGGAAGAATTGGATGAAGTATATATTTCGGCTTGAAAGAAGTTCATTTGGATCACCAGGAGTAGATTCTTTTGTGATTGAACTAGGCAAATCTCCCGCGCGGTAAATTTAGTCAATATAAAAGATGAAAAGTTTTATACCAAAATGCTTAAAATAAATATATAATATAAGATATACACATGCAATATTTTGAACATCAAAATAAGGAAATAATAACATAAGAAAGCATAAAGTGGAAAAATCCAACTAAAAATATGACAATAGTTCTCAAAGAAGAATTATCCGTGGGAAAGAAAAGTTAACATTCATTTTGTAGAGGAAAAAAGATATGTAACATAAATTTTCCTTTTCTTTTAGTATGCCGGTGCTATAAAATACAAAAAATGGATTATGACAGCATGAAAATTTGGTTTCTCTTTAATTGTTGTTTAGTTTGTATTGGCTTCTAACTAATTAAAAAGCACAAAGGAAATGCTACAGAGATTTTATTGGTGATTTCTTAAACTCTTAGACAATCAATTTCTAAATGAACATTAAGTTGAAATATTGACTTTTTTCTGGGAAGCATTTTGCATTTTCTTCTTTTTCTCTTGAACAAAGGAATTGACACTTATGGCAGCAGTTTCCATATAATTTTTAAAAAACTTATTAGTAACAGAACTGAAACAACCTATCTAAGTTTGCATGATCAAGTTGCATAGCATCATTGGCTAAATCAGGCTTTTAGATTCTTTTTTTCGGATACCAATGATGTCGGTGTCATTTTACACAAACCTCGACTATTCTACCTGCATCCTGTCATTAGTGCATATATTAGATAACTTTGTCACCAAAGATTAGACATATGGGAAGTCAAGGAATGCTACTCCATAATTAGCACTCAAAACACACCATGTATCCATCTTTCTTATCCTTAGGAATTCATATTCTCCATTTCATAACTCATTTTCAAATCCCTAGAAGCAATAAACACATGGAGAAAACAAAGTTAAGCTTCCGCAAGAAAGCATGAATTTTTTAAGAATCAGATAGGAAAAGAACCTGTATTTCAGAACTTCATTGAGACACCAACAACTCCTTAATGTCCTTCTTGTTCAGAAACATATCTTCTTTAATGGAATTATTCTGTTTGCGTTATACAAAACATCTCAGCTTGAAAGATCGTCCACCTTATCATTATCTCATATCTTATTTTATAGAGTGTTATTTTGAACCTTAAACGCCCATAAAAGTCCATCATTTGCAGATCCTGAGTTTCATACTCTATACTGGCAGAAAATGGTACAAAAATACAACAGATTCAACGAATTCCCTAATTCCAGTATTCATCATAAGAGGGCAACGAATAAATATATATATGGACTTGCTGAAAAATTTAAAAGTAATTTTTTTTCGTTGCATGGGGAAAAACATAAAAAGAAGACGGTGAATCAATTTTAATAAAATATTAGCAGTTTAGAATCTTTGAAGTGTACCTAAAGTTCACTGCTTATATTTGAGACTTAGATGTACCTACAGCCGTTTTCGCAAAGGCAATAATATAATACTGAGAGAATAATATATTATAATGAATCAAAATATTCAATTGTTGACCTGAAAGGGTCTAAATCTTACATGCTGCAAATATGTCCAAAAAACATAGTAAAGATTTACTCTGAAAGAATTACAGATCTGTATCTTTTGAGTAAAAAGCACCATTTGGCGAAGTCGGGGCAAGGTCTCTGTATAGGGTATTTTGTAAACACTTCATGGGCGTAAAAATAAGCATATGAAGTATTCATTATTTAAGATTTGATTTAGTAGTCACCCGTTATCCACTTCCCCTTCGTTGCGGTGAAGCCGCGAGTAAGGTCTCTCCTGTGTCACAAAGTTGATTGCAAGTCCTTTCCTTTCAAACCCGCAGACACTTTTTCCAATACTAACGTACGGAGTACAAGAACATCTTAACATCAGTTAAATTTGTAGCTTCTATATTTTGTTCACTTGTTGCTTTAAAATAACTAATTCCAGAGATATTTGAAGATAAGCAACCTAACCTAGAAGACTGACTATTGATCTTGTTCAAACACATCTACTTATATGGTGTAAAATTCATTAATGTAATAGTATAGGTTGAAGTACCTGATCATTAAAACCTCATGAAAGTATTTCATCGACCTTGTTGCCAAACATCAGACCCACTTTGAAGAGCATTTTTTCCTACAGCCAAAGGTGTAAAAACTCGATCCTAAAAAATAAGAAGAAAATTGCAGAAATTTAGATCTAGTTAAATTTGCATGCATGTGCCTGTTATGAAGATGATTCTAGCTGGACATATTCGGGTATAGCTGTGTAAAGCCATTGTTGGGGGTCAAATTCATTAGGAGACTTAAAAAAAGAGACGATGAATGGAGATTACAGAGTGATCGGGGACTAATTTTCTATGGCGGCGGATGGTAATTTGAAGAGTTGAATCCACATATAATAGAGGATATGGGGTAATATTCGGTGATTATTCCAATTGTAGGGCAGTTGAGGAAGTACATAGAGCAGAAGGAGTGTTTGAGGAGACCAAATGAAAATACCAAAGAAGGAAGATACAAAGAGAGAGGAAAGGAAGGGAATGGAACGACGCCTAATGTACCGAATCGACACTTGTTACTTCCGAAGATTTTGATTTTAAAGCAAATAAAAGTGACAAAATTTGTAGTAAAAGATAAATATGATTCCTGCCTTTTAAGACCTGCCACGTGGTGTGTAGAAGATTCTCTTTTATATATATATAGAGACCGGTAAAAGAATATTGTTACCGGTAAAAAATACTTTCACTATTATACATAGCATTAGAGGTGTCAAATGGGCAGATTGAGTTGAAATTGGAGAGATTAAAATGAGTTGAATTATAATTGGGTTGGGTAATCACCCGCTCAAATTTACTTTGGGTTGAATTAGATTGGGTGAAATTGGGCTAAAAATTGGGTTGGATCATGATCCGCCCAATTTTTTGACCCATTTAATCTAATCAATACTACTACTTATATTAACATACTTTTGTACTATTAGACTCCATCCGTCTCATTTTATATGAGTTACTTTGACTTGACACGGACTTTAAGAAAAAAAGAAAGACTTTTGAAACTTGTGGTCTAAAATTAGTCTTAGATGTTTGTGTGGTTGTAAATCATTTCATTAAGGGTAAATGAGCATTTTAAAGTTAAATTGTTACTAAATGTAGAAATGTGTCATTTTTTTTTAGACTGACTAAAAGGAAAGTGAGTCATATAAAGTGGAACAGAGGGAGTATTATTATCACCCACCTCACTAAATCCTCTCCCCCCCCTCCCCCACAATTTTTTAAAAATTATTAATTTAAATTTTTTAAAAAATAATTTTTTTTGTACCCCACCCCATCTTCCCACCCATCCCACTTTACCTCCCCGCCACCCCATCTTCCCACCCATCCCACTTTACCTCCCCCCCACCCCATCCTCCCACCCATCCCACTTTACCTCCCCCCCACCCCACCCCACCCCCACCCAAAATTTAATTTTTTTAAAAAATTACTTTTTTTTAAAAAAAAAGTAATATTTTATGTATCCCCCAACCTCACCCCCTCCCCCATGCACCCCCAGCACCTCCACCCCACCCAAAACTCAATTTTTTAATTTTTATTTTAAAAAAAAGTAATATTTTTGGTACCCTCCCTCCCCTCCCCCGCCACACCCAAAACCCATTTTTTTAATTTTTATTTTTAAAAAAACTTTTTAAAAAGTAATATTTACCAGCCCCCCCCCTCCCACCTCCACCCTACCCAAAACCTAATTTTTTAATTATTATTTTAAAAAAAAAAAAAAACAATATTTTTGGTAGCCCCCACCTAGCTCCCCCCACCCCACCCCTTACCCCTACCACCTCCGCGCCACCAAAAACTCAATTTTTTAATTTTTATTTTAATTTTTTTTAAAAAAAAGTAATATTTTTGGTATCCTCCCCAACCCCCCAACCCTCACTACCCCCCCCCACCACCTCCACTCCACCCAAAACTGCAATTTTTAATTTTTATTTTTTAAAAAAGTAATATTTTTTGGTAACTCCCCCCCCCCCCCCCCCCCGCAACCTACCCCTAGAAAATATTTTCTACTCTCTAATCAAAAATAAAAAAAATATTTTTTGAAAAATGTATTCTCACTCATCAATCAAATAGTAGAAAATATTTTCTGAAAAAGAAGCGGGTTGAAGTTGAGATATAATTGGGCTCAACTCAAGATTATTTTAAATGGGTTGAACTCAAATGGGTTGAAAGTTGACCCAATATCAAATTATCATGAACCCAATCCATAAGATTCTGGACGGGTTGGGCGAATTATGTGTTATTAGATTCATTTTGACACCCCTACATAGTATTATGGAAAAATGATGCTTTTAGTCCATGAGTTTTTGCGTTATTCCAGTTTTGGTCCTTGTGATATTCGACTAAACACTTTTAACCTTCAATTAACAATGCATGGTATTTTGATCCGATGACTAACAGATCTAATCAAATTAAACGGAATGATAACTTTGAAACAAATTAAAAAAGAAAGTAGGTCAAACAAATTGAAACGGAGGGAGTATGCAAGTGAAGAGAAACATGCACTAACCGGCCCTCATATATGTTACTCCTACTAGGCTACTACTAGTATTTAATTACTTCCTCCAACGGATTATATTCCTCACCAGCCAGCAGCAAGCAATCTTTACATGTTAATACCATAGCATATATATTACTCCTACTACTACGGATAGTGCAGTAGCTAGTATTTAGTTACTTCCTCCAATGTATTCCTCAACTGCAGCCAGCAATCTTTACATGTAATACTATAGTACCATATATTCCTTTTCCATCACCCTCACATCGAGCAGCTGTTTGTTGTTTCATTCCCAAAGTTTCAAACTTATCCTTAGGCACTATTAGTCTAATTTTCTCACATAACATACATATAATGTATAATTTGAGACACAAACCTTCTGTACTTGTACTTACTCTGTTGGCCTCCTCAGCCCTTGTCTCACTCACATTCTTCCTCCTTGTCTTAATTAGCAACCCAAAATCAGAATCCAGAGTAGTCATAGTAATGACTCCTCATGTTCACAAAAATATCCAATTAATAGCCCAATCCCATTGCGAGGGCACACTTCACCCTGAGCTTTGTGTTTCCACTCTCTCCTCATTCTCAAATCTCCACCGTAAATCCATTCCCGAGATCATCTCTTCTATGGTTAAAGTCACCATGGGCGAGGCCAGAGACTCTGCCCACAACTGCAGTGATCTTCGTCTCCATATCCCAAAGCTTGAACCTATTGAAAGACGAGCACTTGAAGACTGTGTTCAACTCTTGGGGGACACTAATTCTGAGCTCAGGACTGCCCTCACTCATCTCTCAGCTGCTGCTGCTGCTTCCAAGCAAGTAGAAATCCAAACACTTTTGAGTGCTGCAATGACGAATGAGGACACTTGCCTCGATGGACTCTTGTACAGCAAAAATAAGTTGAGCCGTTACGTTGAGGACAATCTGCATACCATCTCCCACCACGTAAGCAACTCCCTGGCCATGCTCAAGAAGATTAAGAGTACTGATCCGGAGATGGAAAATAGTACTATTATTAATGGATTCCCGAAATGGCTGAATAGGCTGGAGAGAGCACTTTTGCAAGCTCCGGTGAACGAGACAAAGTTCGATTTGGTTGTGGCAAAGGATGGTACTGGTAATTTCACCACTATTAACGAGGCCTTGAGTGCAGCACCCAACTCCAGCACCACAAGATTTGTCATCTACATTAAGGAGGGATCTTACTTTGAATACGTTGTGGTACACAAGAAGAAAACTATGATAATGTTTGTTGGAGATGGGATCGGAAAGACAAAGATCAAGGGTAACCGGAATCATGTTGATGGATGGACTACTTTCCAATCTGCTACCGTTGGTAAGTTTTTTTAGGCTTATCTTGTTCAATATATTGAGTGTATATATGGATTAAATTACACTAATACTGATTGTTTATGCACAAGATCGAAACAATCAAATACGTACACATATATAACTTTAGTCTGATTTTTCTAATCAATAGTTTTGCTTGACCATTGAATATATGCATATTGCAGCGGTGGTGGGAAAAGGATTCTTAGCAAAAGGCATCACAGTTGAAAACTACGCGGGACCAAGCAAAGGCCAAGCAGTGGCTCTTCGGAGTAGCTCAGACCTATCGGCTTTCTACCAATGCAGCTTCGTGGCATATCAAGACACCCTCTACGTTCATTCCCTTCGACAATTTTATCGGGAATGTGACGTTTATGGAACAGTGGACTTCATTTTCGGTAATGCAGCTGTAGTTTTGCAGATGTCTAACTTGTACGCTCGTAAACCAAACCCGAAACAGAAGAACGTGTTCACTGCACAAGGAAGAAAAGATCCAAACCAGAATACAGGTATTTCAATCTTGAACTGCAAAGTGGAAGCTGCTGCTGATTTGATATCATCGTATAAGAATTATCTAGGACGTCCTTGGAAAGAATATTCGAGAACAGTCTATATTGGATCGTACATTGGGAGTTTAATAGAGCCAGCGGGATGGTTAGAATGGAAAGATGATTTTGCATTGAGGACACTTTACTATAGAGAGTACATGAACAGAGGACCAGGTTCCAATACTAGCGCCAGAGTGAATTGGCCTGGTTATAGACTAATCAATACTTCCACCGAGGCCATTCAATTCACTGTTGCAAATTTCATTCAGGGACTGGAATGGCTACCATCTACAGGCTTTCCTTTTTATCTTCATTTCTAGATCATCATATCCTTTCAAATTATGTGAAACTAGACTGGAGAAGCATATAACATAACAGTAATTGTTAAGCTACCAATTAATTAAAAACTAATGACGACATATAGTAAGTTTATCTTTTTGTGGTTACTTATAGAAGAGGAGAATATACGTCCATTAATTATATATGTTCTTTAGGAAGGGCAGAGGTTGGAATTAATTAAGGAATAAGGGTTAAAAATGCTTTTAAAATTATGCGAAATTGAACAAAAATGTCCTATGTTAATAATTTGGTTCAAAATGTATATGTCGTCAATACTTTGGTCAAAAAATGCCCTTATTGTTACTTTCGGGTCAAAATTAATGCTCTTTTCATTATCTAAATGAAATTAATGATAAGATTACTATGATTATATATATATATATATATATATATATATATATATATATATATATATATATATGTATGAGGTAATTCAATTTTAATTGATAATAGGAGATTTAGAAGAAAAAAGATTTCCTTGCTTGCACAAGCCTGGTTTATATATGCGACCCCTTATGATTCACTTTAGAACTCTTGCCCTAAGCCTGACCTTTGACGATGCTAGGTCTTAGGGTAAGCCCTTCGTCTCAGGACTAGGTTAACTTTTATGTTAGTTGAAGGGATTGTTAAAAAAATAAAAGCAAAAGATCTTTAAAAATAATATTTTATGAGAAAAATAATGAATTTATAAAAATAAAATAAAATAATATGTTTATTAATAAAAAAATATTTTTGACCCCAAAGTAATTAACATTAGGAGTATTTTTGGATCAAAGTATTAACTACAAAAGCATATTTGGACAAAAATATTGACAGTATATGCATTTTTGGACAAAATTATTAACGAAGACATATTTATTTAATTTTACATTTTTGAGTCTTTTTCGATTAATTAATGATGAGTCGTATTCGTATAGGGCTATTTCAGCAGAAGGGCATGCCTCTTTGGTTGATGACTAGACTGGCCGTTTGAGAATCAGTCGATAATGACTATCTATATAGATATTTTTGCATATGGAAAGAGATATGATTCGAACTTGAGGTGTGGACCACAATTTGGATGTTTTCTCTTTTAGAATTTATAATTATTACTGACACTTATCAGTTCTCCCCCAATCCATAAGTCGTTTTGACCACTCCATCTCCTCGTTGAATGTGGTGGACTACCCAGCCTTAAACACTACTTTACCCTCTCACAAAATTGTTGTGTAGATTGTGCAATGGATCAATACAGCTTCTTGGTTCAAGGGCCGTTTTTGACTCCTTTACAGAAGTCCAGATTCAAACACCAGACCATACTCGTAATATTCCTCTACACAAATTAAGCTTCATTCTTTTTCTGCAAAATCGTTGTTCCGAATAAATTGAAATGGATAACTTCACTTATAAGCAATATTCATCTCCATACCAATACGCATTGGTAAACATTTACCTTCTGCATAAAATAGGCTCCAATATTCATCAAGAATATAGCTACTGTTTTTTTTTTCATTAAGGGATGTCAGAACAACCCATTATTTCTATCAGATAAGTGATAACTTAACGTTTAAAAAAAAATTAATCAATTTCGACTGGTATGAACTCTTCTACTGCATGCATCCGAAAGCCTATCAGTGATCCATCCAATATAGGTCACGGTCAGTCATTATTTTGAATTGCTAATTGAATGAAAAGAGTAGAATAGCTAGGCTGAAATTGACATCGTTTACCAAATATGCTTCAGCTTGCAGGGGCTAGAGCTGTGAAAAAATGAATAGGCGTCCAGCCAAAATTGTGACAAGTCATTCTCATACTCCTTGACAATGTGATCCCGTGAAATCTAACTGGCAAATTTAGCACTTCACACGCAATAAATACCTCTGCGGTATCAAGAACCCAAGCTACTCCTTAAGCTCAATAAACACTCAAAGAAATGCAACTTCAATCCAATTCAATTTGTAGTATCATGCAGCAAGATTAAAATTTTGAATGGTTTGGTTTCATTAGACATATTTCGCAACCTTTACATATATAATTTGAAATTAATATTTACACCTGATCATAGAATTAATTATGTTGGCCTAAATAAATTTGATTGGGCCAACTAAATTTGCCTTATAAATACAGGGGATACTTATTTGGTGTCCTTCCCTGTTGGTTAATTTGGCAGAGTCCAAATGGCTTTCTTTTACGTTTCTTTTACCAAACTAGCCATAGCCGCTTTACTTTTTTTTGCTAGGCTTCACTACCACCTCTTGCAGTAGCCGTCATCCTCACTTTGCTTCTCACAATTATGGAGATGCTCTCGCCAAATCCATTCTTTTCTTTGAGGGTCAGAGGTCCGGCAAGCTCCCGCCTAACCAGAGAATCACTTGGCGTAGAGACTCTGCTCTTTCAGATGGCTCTGCATTGAAGGTTGATTTGGTTGGCGGATATTATGACGCTGGGGACAATGTGAAGTTTGGGTTTCCGGTATCATTCACGACCACCATGCTATCATGGAGTGTGATTGAGTTTGGTGGAGTGATGAAAGGAGAGCTGCAGAATGCAAGACAAGCCATTCGCTGGGCCACAGACTATCTACTTAAGGCCACTGCCAATCCAGACACCATATATGTTCAGGTGGGCGAAGCCGGAAGTGACCACGCTTGCTGGGAGAGACCTGAGGATATGGACACCCCAAGAAGTGTGTTCAAGATTGACAAAAACACTCCAGGGACTGATGTTGCTGCAGAGACCGCTGCTGCTCTTGCTGCTTCTTCTTTAGTCTTCAGAAAAACCAATCCCACTTACTCCAACCTCCTTTTGAGGAGGGCCATCAAGGTTAATTGCTCAAGTCTATTGAGCTAATAACCATGACTGAACACTATTTATTCGAAATTTTACTTATGTTTGTCTACTCTACAGGTGTTTGAATTTGCGGACAAGTACAAAGGTTCCTATAGCGATGGATTGAAGAACATCGTCTGCCCCTTTTATTGCTCCGATTCCGGATACCAGGTTTCTCTCTTAGTTACTAAAACAAACAAGTTTTCAATTTGATTTCTTCAAAGCATGCATGCATTATTGAGCTCTCTGTATCTAACATTTTTGGCTGTTTTATTACTAATAAATGAATAAGGACGAGCTGTTATGGGGCGCTGCTTGGTTGCATCGAGCCACGAAGAACCCTTTTTACTTAAATTATATCCAAAGAAATGGGCAAATTCTTGGGGCTTACCAGAGTGATAAAACATTTTCTTGGGACAACAAACATGTTGGAGCAAGGATTCTGCTTTCCAAGGTTCAAACTTGTTTCTCGGGAACATTGACAACTCTTTAATTCAATCACTCATATTTGGAATTCTTTCAGGCGTTTCTTGTTCAAAAGCTTCAATCTCTCCATGAATACAAGAGTCGCGCAGACAACTATATTTGCTCCGTCATCCCAGGGACACCCATGTCTCAAGCACAATATACTCCTGGTTCTTCTGCATTTCCTGTTTACTTTCTAGTTCAAAGAAATTAACAATATGCTGATGTAATTTTAGCTTGATTCTTTTTTTTTTTTTTTTTTACAGGAGGGCTACTCTTCACGATGAGTGACAGTAACATGCAGTATGTGACGTCAACCTCTTTCCTGATGGTAACCTATGCCAAGTACTTGTCCTCCGCTCACATGGTTGTCAATTGTGGTGGTGTCCTTGTCACGCCAAAAATGCTACGAAATCTTGCCAAAAAGCAGGTAGCTAGTTAGGCGAATAAATTATCAATCAATTCTCATGAACTTGTTTATGACATGTAATTGTTGCACAACACAACACGCAGGTGGACTATTTGTTAGGAGAAAATCCATTAAAAATGTCGTATATGGTTGGGTATGGGGCTAGGTATCCACAGAGGATACACCATCGGGGATCGTCTTTGCCATCTATGCTGGTGCACCCTACAAAGATACAATGCTCGTCTGGGTTTAGCATGTACAATCTGCAGAATCCAAACCCAAATATTCTTGGTGGACCTGATCAGCATGATAACTTTCCAGACCAGCGATCAGACTATGAGCAATCGGAGCCAGCCACTTATATTAATGCCCCGCTGGTTGGATCACTGGCTTACCTCGCACACTCATTCGGCCAACTCTAATCATAAATCTATTGCACTACTTAAGTTAGCAACTGCATACCCTGCAGGTTAAAGTAGAGTAGACTGGTGCCATTTTGGCTTTCTATAAACTTACTAGTAATATGTGTGCTTCTTGGAATTGATTTTGAATTAAAGGTCAGTTTTATCATTTAACCTTCTTTATTTTGTAGTTGCATGTTTTAGATATGTTGTATTTAATGTTGCATTATATGTACCTTTTCTTTTATGGACCAAAAAATACTACTACATTCTACTTTATCATTTCTTCTATTGGACCCTAGCTTTAACTTTAACACATAATTGGCATGAAGCCTTTGAGCTATACGCGGGCTCCATTGATCACATCATATCTTTTTTATATTTGAAAATTACCCAATTTTTTTTATAAAGTACAATAATAGAAATATATGAAAAATTTGGTTGATTCTCGAAATTTCATTTATATCACATTAATTGAGACAAAGAGAGTAACATATATTATTTAAAAATGACGTGAAGTACTATAAATCACAATAATTAACAACTTAAATATCTAAAAAACTTACAAAAGCTTTGGTTGACTCTCGAAATTCTATTTGTATTATATAAATTGAAACACAAAAAATAACATATATTATGTGACAATTACGTAAAAAGTACTATAAGTATAATAAGTAACAAATTAAAAAATCTAAAAACACATATAAAAAATTTAGTTGACTTTCGTTCATAAATTGAGACAAAATAAGTAACATATATAATATAAAAATTACATAAAAGTGCATAATTATTAACAAGTTAAAATATTTAAAAATCGTATAACAAATTTGGTTGACTCAAAATTTCATTTTTGTTATATAAATTGAAATAAAAAGTGTAAATATATACTTTGTATCTTGTGACTTAAATGGTTGTCCAAAATCGGATATGTGTCCACTTGGGCCCACGCCCGACATTTTAGATGGGCCGTTGGAGGCCCGGACAAAAAAGAAAAAAGATAAGCCCTTTTAAAAAACCCTAAGGCATTTAATATAAGACCACTGCAGAGAGAGAGAGGGGGGAAGATGGTGTCGTTGAAACTACAGAAGCGGCTGGCTGCCAGCGTCCTCAAGTGTGGTAGGGGCAAGGTTTGGCTTGACCCCAATGAAGGCAACGAAATCTCCATGGCCAACTCTCGTACGTTACCTTACCTTTTTATTTCCATCACTTTACAAATTTTATTAATAGATAAGAAGAGTGTTAGTTTTTGGTGTTATTATGATATAATAAATTGGAAATGTGGGTGATGGGTATTACATTATTAGCTAGGTACAGTGAACGCATAGAAAATATGAACATATTGCCTTAAACCGCACTCCTATTTATTTCCATTCAAAAAGAGTTGAAGCGCAGTATGATAAATGTAATATATTTCTCAGACTCTCTAACTAAATTGGTTGCATTGAGTTCAGGGCAAAATATCAGAAAGTTGGTCAAGGATGGTTTCATCATCAGGAAACCGACCAAAATTCACTCAAGATCTCGTGCCCGCAGAATGAAGGAAGCAAAGAGGAAGGGCCGTCACTCTGGATATGGTAACAACTGCTACCATATTGTATTTGGAACACTCTTTTTATTTTATTTTAAGATACTACGTCTCTTCACTTCATTCTGGGGTAAAGGTATGGTCTGCGTACATATTACCCTCCCCAGACCCCACTTTGTGGGAATATACTGGGTATGTTGTTGTTGTTGTTGTTGTATACTACTTCTCTTCACAAGGTGGTTTATCTTTTAGTCTTATGCTTGCCTTGTGTCTTGCTCAGAAATTGATATATGATATGTGCCTACTTTCTGTTTTCTCACCTATATTTGGTAGGTTCGGTTTATAGTTAGAATTGTCTCCTCATCCTCATTGCATGAGGATATGTTAACCTTGCTTTAACAATGTGTGAGGGCGCAAGCTGACCCACACACCACAATTATCAAAAAAGAAAACAATGTCATTGCTCCTAATCTTAACTTTTAATGAAAATTTGCTGCTGAAGTTTGTTTTGGTATCTCCTGACATTGCGGACCCTTTTCTTAGGTAAGCGTAAGGGTACCAGAGAGGCTAGGTTGCCAACAAAGGTGCTTTGGATGAGGAGGATGAGAGTCCTTAGGCGCTTGCTTCGGAAGTACAGGGAATCTAAGAAGATTGACAAGCACATGTACCATGACATGTACATGAAGGTGAAGGGTAATGTTTTCAAGAACAAGCGTGTGCTAATGGAAAACATTCACAAAACAAAGGCTGAAAAGGCTAGAGAGAAGACCTTGTCCGACCAATTTGAGGCCAGGAGGGCAAAGAACAAAGCAAGTAGGGAAAGAAAGTTTGCAAGAAGGGAGGAGCGTTTGGCTCAGGTAATACGTTGTAAATTTTGTTGACATCTTCTCTCATGCGAGAGGAGAGCTATTTGTTTTTGCATGATTTCGTTCGCTAGTAGTCAATAAATTTGTCTTATGTAGAAATGACAGTGCATGGAAGTTAAGCTTGTATTTTCTCCAATTCTCAGGGACCAGGGGAGAGACCAGTACAACCTGCAGCAGTGGCGGCAGCCACCCAAGCTCAGCCAGCCCAGTAAGTTCTCCACAAACATGTTATGTGTTTTCTCTTGGTGGTTATTAGAACAAATTTGACAAAAACTTGTCTTTGCAGGGGATCTAAGAAGTCAAAGAAGTGAGGATGATGTGGTAAGGAGGCTTGTCTCTATATTTATTTCTTGTCCTTGATAGCATGGGAGTTTGAGTTGTCCCTTCTTTATTTTACTTTTAGAGAACTTTAGAACATGATTTTGAGAGCAGCCTTAAAGTTTTGATACGTTATTCTCATTGTATCTGAGCTATTCTTTTTCAGTTATGCATTAACTTTGATTATTGTTCTCTGGCATTATTTTGTGATGTTATGGATGCACCTACTACATGAGATATGACAGTGCATGTTGATTTTGTATCTATGTCATTTTACGTAGATCATATTCTTATCCAGAATCTAATAAATATCTCTTGCATATTCTGTCAAATTCTAAAGAAAAGTTGTTAGTCTTCTTTTCATAAATTCTGCCGCATTGTATTCTTTTGTCTTTGTCCATTTGACGAAACTCTCTGATTGTGGGGAGTTTCAAGATGACACAACTAACTCTCACCTGAAGTGTCCAATTTAGAAAAAGAAAAATACTCCTGAACAGTAGGAAAGGTAGAGGAAAACTCAATCGAGAATGCAACAGAATTTTCAGAATAGTCCGAAGAAGTGGTAGTAACAATAAGATAAAAATCATGGTGGTCATAAAGATAAAGTCACTTTAAACATTTGGTGATTTCTTTCCATGTGTTCTAGCCTTAGTGTACAGTTCGGATACCACAGTTCTAAAAAAATGAAAGACAGTCACTCTAGGTGTCATCTGTACTGGCTACGTCTCATGTAAAATTTGGATTAAGTGCTCCTTAACAAATGCGATTCTGTACTTAGGGGACTTGAATTTGAGACCTCTGGTTAAGGATGAATGAGTACTTATCACTCCATCACAATCCTTGTTTGTTTCACGTAGTATTAGAGTAGAGAGATGATATACTAGTTGGCTTGCCTGTTTGCTTATTGACTTGTATATCTGGTATACACAGCTGATAGGACAAAATTGTCCTTTTTAAAACAAAATGCTGAAACGGTAAATTACAACAAAAACAAAAACATGATGCATATCCATAATCCGCAATGCAATTTTGCTTCAAAATCATCTTAATTCCTTCCTTTGAGAAGTTGCAGCATCATTGGAGTACAGACTAATGCAGAAGATTCTGGAGTCTGATATTGCAGCTTTTGTTCCCCCCATGAACCACTTGCATAAAGGGTACAAGGCATTTCTTGTAAACATTTTCCACAATCAGAAGTACCAAAATTTGACGACATATAAGAAGACATTCCCATACCCAACAAAATAGAAGGCAAAAATTAATCACACTTGAGAAACAAGATAGCGTGCAGGCATACACTTACTAAACACGTTAAAAAGCTCGTGAAAGTTGTTAACATTGTATGGATTGTTGGGTTCAGATTATTGTTGTATGTATTATTTCTGTGAGGTCATTGCATCCAAAGCTGGGTTTTGGATTTGAGAGAGGCTGCATAGGGATTAATGAGCCAATTCTCTTTCACGCTAGTCGCTCCTTGAATACAATTTCTTTTACACAAGCAAGCTTGATGCATCAACTTTTCCTCATTCACAGCTGAAGAGGGTATTTGTTTGAAGGAATCTTCCAAAGTAGCAGCAAGTGTTACCAGTTTTGTTTTCTTTAGTTATTGCTAGTGTCGGCAATACAGACCCATTTTTGAACAGATAGAAAGACGGTTCAAATATTTAGCACACCCAAAAGTGAGCAAGCTTCCTTCTAAACATGCTAAATGCAGCTTTGGTTCATTTAACATTTGCAACTTCTAAGCTACGTGCATATTAAAGATCAGATTTATCATTTATCTATTCCGGTATTCCAATCACAATGGAAAGATAAAGCTCTTAAACTTCGATTTTGCAACTATTTATAAAGTTAAAATAGCGGCCTAACTGATTAAAAAGAAAATCAAAAGGGAGAACAGGACGAGCAAAACAACAGGAGACATAAATTCGCACTTCAAACAAGTTAATATCTACATCAAATTGAAAAAACTTATCTTTTCGTTTGTCTTCTCATTCATTAGAAACAATTGGACATCAATGATATCTACTTGACCAAAGCAGCAAAAATATAATGACCCATATATTTAATCTGCCAAATTTAATCTAATTGGGTTGTGTCAACTAGTTACCTTGCCGTCCCAAGGCGGTCACAAACTGACAAAAGGATAGGATGATACTGGAACATTATAATTTCAAGTCTCAGTAGTAAATAAAATTGTGTGTCTGGGTAATTAGAAGATAAGAACAATGGAGCAGAAGCTTTCTTCAGTAGCGAAAATGCTAACATGTTCACCCATACAACAACTTTCTTATCTTGCCCAAAGATGCAATGCCGTCAACCTCGCCGAAGGTTTCCCTGATTTCCCTGCACCTTCCTACCTCAAAGACGCTGCCATTTCTGCTATACGCTCTGACTTCAATCAGTACAGGCATGTGCAAGGAATATGTGACTTAGTGGCTCATCAAGTCAAACAAATGCATGGCCTAGATGTCAATCCCCTCACTGATATTGTCGTATGTTGTGGCCAATCTGAGGCTTTTTCTGCCGCAATGTTTGCAAGTACGATTTTCTTTACAAACTCAATTAGTATTATTTACTCCTGGTAGGTTTTTGTGAGAAATATATGCATGCAGAGAATCATGTTACTGCTAATTTCTTTGTTTAGTAATAAACCAGGGTGATGAAGTCATCTTATTCGATCCATCCTATGAAACATATGAAACCTGCATTAGGTTGGCTGGCGGGGTCCCAGTAAGCCTCCGTCACCACATTTTTAGGTTATTCTTGTACATCCATCTACATTGATGATAACTAAGTTGTATTTCTCCATGGACAGGTGTATGTACCACTTGATCCCCCTCATTGGAGTCTGGATCCAAATAAACTAGCAAAGTCATTTACTGGCAGGACAAAAGCTATTGTCCTCAACAGGTAAACCACAAAAAAGTTTCTGATACAATTCTTGAATGGGTTGACATCCGGTGGGTGGAGTATGCTACCAAGTTAGGACAACTCTGTAACTAATTCTTGTGGACTTGTGCTCTTTCTTCTACATTTTTCCAGGAAGCTGTTAGTCCTCCAGTTATAAGCTTAGTTTGAGAACAATGTGGAAAAAGCCTTTAGCAATTACATTTCCACAGGAAAGCTAAGAACTAAAAGTCATCTTGGTTAAACAATAGACACCAATGGTAGAGTTCTGTTGCAACTCACCCCAGGTTGACACACTTGATCATTCAGATATCACACCACTGTTGTGCAAAAGATGTTTAGATTCTCATTACTGACATTCTGTTTCAGGAAATCATAAGCTTTTCATTCTTTTTGTCGAACCAATAATTGGCAAGGTTCAGTTTTGTAGTTGCACATATAGTGTACAACATGCTAGACAAAGAAGGTTTTAAACTGATAATCGATTTTACCATTGGATATGGTGCAGCCCTCACAATCCAACTGGAAAGGTTTTCACAAAGGATGAGCTTGAGATTATTGCTGGAGCTTGCCGGACCTGGGATATTCTAGCTGTAACAGACGAGGTTTGCTTCACTTTCTCACATCTTTTTGCCGTTTTCAAAGAAAAAGAAAAGCAACGGAATAAGTATATTCAGTCCCTTGTTCAAGCTAATCTGCAGAATGCATTTTATATTTACTACTCCACCGTGAACCCCGAAAGAAAAGAGAAGAAAAATAGAAAGAGAGATGCAATTTGCAGTGCTAAAATTTTTCACTCCTAAAAAGTTTCTGGTGAAGTATCTACAGAAGAACAATGCTTTTATTTTGTTTGTTTGACCCTTTTTGCCTTAGTAGGCGTGTTTCATCAACCTTTCTTTGCAACCTACCTTTTCCTTTTCAATTTAGGTTGTCATACTATCCCTTGACTGATGCCTTTGCGTGTAAGCTAAGATTGTAATGCATTTATACATCAATGGTATACCTGGATCTGGAACCAAACATATCCAACTTGGCACTTTACGTCATAGCATTTGTGTGACTATTGTTTCCAAATTTAGAAAGATTTGGAACGAATTAATAAGAAAAATAAGTCATATGAAGTGGACTGGAGTGAGTACATCTTTATCTAGTTATTTTCAGGTTTCTGGATAGAGCAACTTGGGAAGTGCAATAAGCATAGATTCTTGCACTCTAGTTCTTGCATTCTAGTAGCACTAAGCTTCTTGTGGATGTATTATAAGGTTGAAGCTATGTGATACTAATTAATTAGGTAAGTCTCAGATAGAAGTCTTCCTTTTCTTTCCCCTCTCAAATTTGTGTTAAGTTGTCTAAATTTTTATGCTATTCTGTAGTACATATCTGCTAGGGAAGCCCAAAGCCCAAACACAGGAATTCTTGTTTCTCACTCCATAGTAATAGATTTTAGTATGCGGCCTTAGTTCTATTTGGTTATAGTTATCAGAAAAGGTCATGGATTGTTATCAGAAGCGGATCCAAGATTCAGACTCTATGCTTCACGTCGGAAGTACTGAGTTTAGATGAATCTGGTGCCGTAACATTGCATCTGCCTCTGAGTGTTAGAAATATTCTCTCCTCTTTTTCTTTTTTTCAGTCACTTTAAGGGGTCTTTTAGATTTCAGTAATGCCCCTAGCAAAGCTTCTGGTCAAGCATAGTTATGCTTATGATCAAAGACTGGAAAGGTAACAAGGTTCACATATCTGCATTCCAATGTCCTTACAGCTCCATACTTTACCTCAAACTCAACCTTATGTCTAGAGAGAAATACTGCACATGCCACAGTGAAATGAATACAATATTATAATACAACAACAACAACATCCCAGTGTAATCCCACAAGTGGGGTCTGGGGAGGCTAGAATGTACGCAGACCTTACGAGGTAGAGAGGCTGTTTCCGATGTTATAATACAAGCTCTTGAAAAGAATGAGGCGTTGAAATCCTATCCAATGCTGGGACATAGCTGTCTGCATGTGGCTGTTTGAGCTTCTATCGAAATGATCATGGCAGAGCATTCAAACTTCCTCCTCCTCTACATCATTCGGGTTCTTTTTCGTGCTGTCAATGGTCGAATCTTTCCAACTCTTGAGCTCTTCTTCCGAGTCTTCAAGACTGCTGAGGTGCTGCGCCTTGTATTGGGGTCTCATTGAGGAAAGTGGAAACCAGGAAAACCAAATAATTGTGTACTCCCAGCACTGGTAGCATACAGTAGAAGTAGTCCAGCCTATCATTGTTCAAATTGCTTCTAAGCCAGCTTCCGTTTGTTACCTTATGTACAGGTGACACTAGCGCAAGCTACTCATAAAAGATCCCATTGAGAGTGTGCTAAGAAATAGGCCGGTGCTAAGAAATGTGCCTATTTCAAGCTGATCGAAATAGGCAAAAGCTTCACCTGCGCAACAATGAAGAACTGAGGGACTAATCAAAAAGCACTTATGCTATAATTGTGTCGGATGGCGTTTTCCTTGCTTTTCTACAACAGCTGCAGCTACCATACCAGTAACAGATAGTGTTAGTCCAATTCCAGCCCTTTGAAGGCTTGTGCGTCCTTGGTTATTGCCCATGATTTTTTTAGTGATTCCCTTTCATTTATGGAAATAAACATGAGTATCAAAATAGAGAAAAAGAAGAAAAAGGAGCCTGCTGGGATGCCAAATTTGCCAATGTTTCAATTCATGAAGGTAGCTTGCTCGATGCTGAAGGTATTCATCTGAGAATAAACTATCCAAAAATGTATGCACGCGGGCATATTGGAATCAACTTCAATACCATTTTCACTTCTTCGACTTGAGTAACTGTTGATACTATCCATGGCTGTTTCTATTTTCATTTGCAACAACATAATCATCAAGAATCGCTGCCTTGTCGGAACACCTGTTGATAACAAGAATACACTGATTAGCTTCTATATGAAAATCAAGAATACATGCTTTAAATTTGCTATTGTGATTCATTTGGTTCTTGCTTTCATCCTATAGAAGTTCATTCAGTCAAAATCTTGTTAAAGATGTCAAATTTTACCGATCAAATTTTGATTCAAGTGCCTGTCAAAATAATTCAGGTCGTGAACAAAGTCCCACATGGAAAATAGAAAAGAAAAAGAAGCTTCTTATAAGGTGTTAGATACTCTTAATGATGCCTTTTGGGGAAAACCGTGTGTGCTTGGTCCAAAACGGGCAATATTACACCATATTAAGAATATCTTTGGGTCAGTTTAGCCCAATGAAATATGCCTATTACCCATTTTGTATCTTTCCGTCTCCCTATTCACTGGCCCATCCTTTCCTTCTCAAAATGTTTAAAAGTAAGTGAGGAAACATGGGTTAAATATAAATCTCAACTCAGTAATTTTTGTATGTGGGACTTTTGCATTGTGATATTCCTTCAAGAATCCAGGATCTGTAGGGTGATAATGCTTTCTCTTTCTCCAAGCCAAGAACAAAACTTTCCATATGATAGTCAAAGGACTTCCTCTGCCTTCATGAATCCGTACGATGATATTCCATCAAGCAATACAGCCAATGCTAGGACCATTGTGCCAGCTGATATTCCATCTCCCCATCCCCTTCCAACATTGACTTGTATATACACTAACACAGTCACAGCAAACAGAAATCCAAAGTTTATGTAGAAGTAGAACCTGTTGAGGAAGTATATCATGGCCTTGTTCTCTTTAGGATTCAACGAGTCAAATTGGTCTTATCCAAAACCCGAGACCCTGGACTTCATTCCGCCACAACCGAGTGATATGGTGCATAATGCTGCGAAGAGGAGAGTGAGCTGCTGCCCGCTGGCTTCGATGCGTGACCTTCCGTTCTTGAGTCACACACAGGTGGCTTCATACTTGGGATGGATGTTGCATGTGTCAACAGTGTTAGTCTCTGGTTATAAACACATACAGAACATATTATGTTAGTTTTAGTTGTCCACATGAGCTGGTGTTTCCTATGTAAGGAGACCGGTGAGGATGTGGATCATATTTTGTAATATTGCAAGTTAGCCATGAGATTATGGGAGGATATGTTACATGGTTTGGCGTCACTTGGGTAATGCCAAGATCCGTGAAGGAGTTGATGTTCAGTTGGAAGAGTGGAGCTAGGAGAAGAAAGCACAAGGCGTGGAATGTTACTCCTCTAGCTCTAATGTGGGTCATTTGGAAAGAGAGAAATAGGAGAGCTTTTGAAGGGGTGGAGATAAGCTTTGCTCAATTGAGGAGTAGTCTTCGATCCCTTCTTTTGGTGCACCCATGTAGTTCATGTTTGTATAGAGGATTAGGTGTCTTTTGGAGAGAACCATATTTTGTAGGTCTCTCCTTTTTGGTACATCTCTTATATACGGCCAAATTGGCCTTGTTATTATCAATGAAAACCTTACTTGATCAAAAAACAAGTTTCTTGCTTTTTCACTTAATATGGCAGCTTCACACTTTCAGAAGTGTTGAAGACATAATCAAATAAATCAGAAGTTTGCGCTCTCTAATAGCTAAAGCATCTAATTACTTCATAAGGCAGCTTCACGATTTTAAAAAGTGTTGAAGTCATAATCAAATAATCAGAAGTGTGCTCTCTCTAACAGCTAAAACATCTAATTACTTCATAGGTATATGAACATATAACCTTCGACGGGGAGAGGCACACATCAATTGCCACATTTTCAGGAATGCAGAAGCGGACCATCATCACATCTTCCTTGTCAAAAAGTTTTAGTGTGACTGGTAAGCATTCATTGTCCTGCTTCCAATGCCAGCATGTTCAAGTCATTCCTACCTCTATAAGTAGGTTGATTTATTAAATTCTCATTTATCTCCATGATTTTTCAGGTTGGAGGATTGGCTGGGCAATTGGTCCGGCTTGCTTCGCATCTGCAATCAGGAACATCCATGTTAAAATTACAGACTCTCCTCCTGCACCTTTCCAGGAAGCTGCCTTGACAGCTTTGAGAAGTTCCCCCGAGTACTTTGATGCATTGAGACAAGTAAATTTTCTCGCAATTAGTAGCTCTACTGGTGTTTCCTTTTCCAACTTATTAGTTAATCTATTCTCCGTCTTTGGTGCTCAGGACTATAAATCAAAAAGAGATTACTTGACTCAGGTGCTTACAAAAATTGGTTTCCAGGTCTCCTTCACGCCTAAGGGTTCCTTTTTTCTATTCACGGAGCTTCCCCGGACATGCACACTTTCTGATGTAAATACTCACAAAAGATCTTTCTTCAATTATTATCTCAAGCATTAATACCTATTTTCCCTAATAGAAATCCTTACATTAGGGCTGCCCTATTTAATTTGTATCAGAAGGTTCAAAAGGGACAAGAAATCTTCTTTTTTGCTTTCTTTCTTTTCGGCCCGGGGTGGGGTTGCTGGAGGAAGAGAAGGGAAGGTGATAGGATTTAACTTTGTTAAGATCTGGAACTTAGCTCAACCAAGAAATGTTACTTGAACTTTGTTCACCTAAGAGGATGTTAATCTTTACATATTACAAAATCAACGGAGTTTGAATTAAAGTGTATTTGGCTCCATAATATCAGTTTATTACCTTAACTCTGCGTGTGTGTTGAGATCACTTGAAGAAACATTAGATGGTCTTGTATGACGATTCTCTTTCTGGAGATTTTTATCTTTTAGAGATTTGGAGAAAGGTTATTTTTCCATTCCTTCACTGTTTGTTCAGCCGAGGGTCTTTCGGAAACAGGACCTTCTCAAAGGTAGGGGTAAGGTCTATGTACACTCTACCCTCCCAGACCCACTTGTGGGATTACGCTGGGTTTGTTGTTGTTGCTATTTTTCCATTCCAACCTACCTGAAGTTGGGTTTAGTTGATCATTTACCCTGATCATCAAGGTTTAGAAACTTATTTGAAAGTATAGAACTTTAAGGGTACATGTACATTGAGTGTGACAACTGCCGGTTGTGCCAGCAATAGGTTCAGTATTTTGGATAAAGTTTTTACGTCTCTGTAAGAACTTGACAAAGCATTTTATTTAGCGTGCTTTATATGTTTAAATGGTGGAAGTGATAAACTCAAGGCATTCCAGGTTGACTTTGTGGAGGAATTGATTAAACAAGCTGGGGTGGTTGCTGTACCAGGTTGTGTATTCTTCCACACCAATTCCTCAAAAGAGGACGTTTCTCCGACTGCTATTAGCTACCACAGAAGGTATATCAGGTTTGCGTTCTGCAAAAGTGAGGAAACCTTAGCTGCTGCTTCACAAAAGTTAACCGAGCTCATCGATGGTTCAGGGGGACTAGGGCTATTTAAATTGGATTAGCCTTTCCGATCCACGTCCATAAGAAGTGGAAGCTTCAAGTTGATTGGAAGCAACAAGAAGATGAACAGAAGATCGATCTGTTTGGGGTTTTTCTATTGCTATTGAAGCGAATGGGATTTTACAATGTTGATAAAAAGAAATTAGAAGGATAAATATGATTCATTCATTTTCTCGACTTGTAGCTTTTACCAAAGTTGGCTGGAAAAAAGGAAGATGAATATTTATTTATATATGTCAAACGTGGAAGAAAGCTCAAATCTTTTGTCTAAAATAGAATCGTGCAATTATTTAGGAAGTTTGTTTTTCATGTTATAAGACGAAGAATCAGTTGTTGATTGGAACTAATTTGCACTAGCAGATATATTACGTGACTCAAATCAATTAGTTTGCATCTTTCAAGAGATCAATCACAAACTTTCTTGAATATCATATTCTTCTTCGAAACGTCAGTATTACAAAATGGACTAGTGTAAAACCTGCCTAGGATTTTTTGACGAATGGATATATAAAGGCTTACTAAGATTAAAAGAGTTAAGATCAGAATTAGTTGCATGTCGTTAAATGTTAATCGAGAGTAGAAGAAATTTAATTTATTAACAAAAAAAATAAGAGATTAGAACAAAAGACCTTAATTCAAACTAGGTGCAAACAAACTCAAAATTGAAGCTATAAGGAATAATCCATCAACGTATAAAAACATTTCTATGCTCAAATTGCTCTAGTAACATATGAAAACTGGATCCATATAACTTATAGTTCAAATGAGGGAGTTTGCTATGGAACCGTTTTGATCGCCCTTTTTTAATATAAAATCCATCCAAACGGATTAAAACAATGTGCTCGGTTAGTAGATCAAATTTAGCCTAGTCATGAACTAGTCTATAGTACTTTTGTATATGTAGTTACTTATTAGGTCTCTAGTTAGTTTGAGCTTTGGTAATTAAAAAATATTACCGTAGAAAGCACTTTCTCTTCTAGTGGTCCTAGCACAATTTAAATTAGTTGAGCCGTGAATTGAATATGAAAAAAAAAATTAGTATGGGTTTATTTTTACTTGTCCACTATATTAAAAATAAAAGTTCACTTTTACTTATCTAGTGTAGAAAGCCAAGAGACAATTTATCACTTTCATAGCCTGTTTGGCCAAACTTATTTTTCCTTAAAAATGCTTTATTTTTTTTAAAAAGTACAAAAAATAAGTGCTTCTAAGTAGCGAAAGTGTTTTTTAAATTTATCAAACAAACTGCACATATATTTGAAGCACATATATTGTATTAGCTGCGTGGAATACAATGTACTGATACAAAACTAAACTGGAACAAATTATATAATTATGTAAATCACCAATAATTAACATCTATAATAGCTGCTCGAAAGTTTGTCAAAATAAAATCAGTATAGCGTTGACGACTAAGTTGAGTGTTTGGCAGGGATGTCGATGGTGACGGATTCCGGCGAAGTCGCTCCGCTTCTTTGCCCTGAATTGTCGGATGGAGAAATAGTCACTGTATCAAAACCTACGTCCAGTGATCCCAAGCAACATTTAGTCTCTCTCGATGTCTTTAGAGGCCTTACCATCGCTGTATGCTTCTTCCATAACACACTTCTGATTTTGATATGAAATTCTCCAATTTTAATCTACTCGAATTCCCTTTATGTGGTTTGTTTGACAGTTGATGATTTTGGTTGATGATGCTGGAAAGGCTTTCCCCTCCATAAACCACTCTCCCTGGTTTGGAGTGACCCTTGCTGACTTTGTCATGCCATTTTTCCTCTTTATTGTCGGTGTTTCTGCAAGTCTCGTATTCAAGGTACCATTCATCATGCTCTTTTATTAGCTAATCCTATTTTTTCTATTCCAACATAATCCATTGTTGATGCAGAAAGTTTCCAGCAAACCACAAGCTACAAAGAAAGTCTTAATGAGGACAGTTAAACTCTTTATTTTGGGAGTGTTCCTTCAAGGTATGCCATTTTTTAAGCACCTCACAACCCAATGAGAGAGACTGAGAGAGGAAAAATAAGAAGATCTTAACCCTTAAGTGTTATTTGTGAAATGCATTCTGTACATAGAAGAGAAATGACTATGTTCAACTTATGCTCTGCGTTCATTTTCTACTTATCAACAACAACATACCCCCTGTAATCCCACAAGTGGGGTCTGAGGAGGGTAGAGTATACACAGATGGCAAACCTTACTGCTATCTTGGGAGGTAGCGAGGCTGTTTTCAATAAGACCCTGGGCTCAAGGAAAAGCATATCAAAGCATATCGAAAAAGAAATAATGGAAGTGAAGAAATCATGACAAAATACTATAGAAAGCATGACAAAGCATTCTGAAAAAAAATGAAACAATAACTACAATAAAATAGTGCGATAATCGATGTACAAGAGACAATAGATAGTAAGAAAAATTGAAGGACAAGAAACTACAACAGAAATACTACGACTAACAGTATGGAAGGATAAGCAAGACAATGCTCTACTAACTTCCTGCCCTAATTTGTGTCCTCTACAACCTCCCATCGAGGTCATGTCATCGATAAGTTGCAATTGCGTTATGTCCTGTCTAATTACCTCTCTCCAATACTTCTTTGGCCTACCTCTCCATAGCCAACCTTTCACACCTCTGCACTGAGGCATCCGTGCATCTACTCTTCACATGCCCGAACCATTCCAGTTAAACTAAATCATTTGTGAGATGAAATGCTAGATCTGATGGAAGCCAACACAGAGAAAAAAATATCAACTGCTTGTACTGAAGAAGTAAAGATTGATTACAAAGGATTAGAGACTATCTAATCCTCTAATATCCTCATAGTTCACTGTATTTACAAGTATGTCACTGACTTCTGCATTATCGTTTCAACACCCTCCTTCAAGCTAGGTGGTGGGAAAAAATTCATAACACCTAGCTTGGATAGTAGACGATAATGTTGAACTCTTCCAAGTCCCTTGTCAACAAATACGCCTCCTACTCACTTGTTGGAACATACTTTAGATGAACTAGACCCTACTGCACTTTCTCCCTTGCAAAATGACAATCAATCTCAATGTGTTTTGTTCTTTCATGAAACAAAGGATTATTTGCTATTTGCATTGCTGTCCTACTGTCTGTAAGTAATTGAATTGGAGTAGGAACGTTAACTCCCAAAAACTTGAATAATCCCAACAACCAGATCAATTTTGATACTATTAATGCCATACTTCTATACTCTGATTTTGCTGAGCTTTTTGCCACTGTGTTATGCTTCTTTGACTTCCATGATATTAAAGAGCCCCCAAACTTCACAAGGTATCCTAGCACCGATTTCCTGGAATTTGGACAGCTTGCCCAATCAACATCACAATATGTTGTTAAGGAAGCATCACCTCCTAAAGTTAATAGTCCCAAGTCCTGGCTCATTCTTGACATACTTCACCACTCTATAAGCTGCTCTAAATGGGACTTCTTTGGAGTCTGCATGAACTGACTCAAGGTCTAAACACTGTTAAGTCGACAATGTTAATAGTCCCAAGTCCTGGCTCATTCTTGACATACTTCACCACTCTATAAGCTGCTCTAAATGGGACTTCTTTGGAGTCTGTTAGCCCTTTACATCGCTCAGTGTTGGATCTTCCCCCACTCCACAATGTTGATCATACTCCAAGCTTGTGAGTTTTTGATTCTATTCTAGTTGTGTCAATGCAGGTTTAGATCCTGCTAAGCCTAGCTCAGCTATAAGCTCTAAAGCATATTTTCTTTGGCACAATAGGATCCCCTTCTGGGTTCTTGAAGGCTTTGTGCAGTATGTTTTTGACCTCCTGAATCAGGCTCTCATCATCACCTGTAATCAAGAGGTCGTCATCTTCATAGACAAGTATGATAACCTGTCCGCCTTGTCTTCTCGATGTGAATAAGGAGTGATCATATTGACTTAGAAAGAAACCAACTGATAAAAGAGCATTAGTGAGCTTCAGATTCCATTGCCTTGATGTTTGCTTAAGACCATAAAAATATTTGAGGAGCCTATTACCCTTATTCCGCCCTTGGCTATCAAGTCCAAGTGGAAACAATATGTAAACCTCCTCCTCAAGGCCCCCTTGGAAAAAAATCGTTGTAAACATTCATCTGATATAGATTCCAGTTAAGCATAGCAGCCAAGGCAGTGACAGCCCTAACTGTCACCATCTTAACAACAAGAGAAAAAGTCTCCTGATAGTCCAACCCCTCGCTATACCCCTTAGCCACAAGCCTTTCCTTGAATTTTTCCACCTCACTAGTAGACTTACATTTGATCTTATATATACATTTGCAACCAATGGGAATCTTGCCTTTGGGCACATCAACCATCTCTCAAGTCTTGTTCTGAACCAATGCCTATCTTAGACTGCATTGCAATGACCCACCTGGGATCTGTCATAGCCTCATCATAGGATCTAGGCCTAAGTTCAGTTTAAATAGCACTCACATAAGCTTGATTGCTTACTGAGAGTGAACTGTAATTGAGATAATTTGATAATGGATAGGAGCAAGAAGACTTGGCTGAGCCAGGACAGATGAAGTCAGTCATCCAAGCTGGAGGCTTGGAACCTCTTGTAGACCTCCTCAACTGAGGTGTTGCAACAAGAATAGGAATTGTAGCGTCAACTGGCACATAAATAGGGTCTGCAACAGGCAAAACAATGTCAACTGGCAAGTCAGGGTGGGCATCAACTAGAGGAGCCAAGTTATGAGCAACATCACCCACTACTAGGGGGTCGATATCACGAGCAGCTGACTCAGCTCCTCAGGGTGATCTTGCTGCTGAAGAAGCACAGTATCAAGACTATCCTCTAATTCCAGGAATAAAGGACTGCTGTTACCTTGCTTCATCTCTTGAAAGGGTAAATGTGCTCTCTGAAAGTAACATCTCTGCTCACAAAGAACTTCCTAGTCTTGAAGTCATACAATCTGTAAGCCTTCTGAGATGTGGAATAGCCCATATGAACTGCAACAACTGCTCTAGGTGAGAACTTGTCCACTTTGTTTGAGATGGTAGCAAAGCACAAACAACCATCACCCTTAGATGAGACATACAGGGACTACACTTGTGAAAGAACTCATAGGGGGATTTTCCACCTAGAACAACATAGGCAATTTAGGGCACCCATCAAACGACTGACAGATGCAAGATTAAAAAGACAATCAGGGACATAAAGAGCAAAGTTTAGAGAGATATAGGATATGGGATTAGCATGTCCAACTCCTTTTGGTTTTGTTTGGATCCCATTAGCTAAAGTAACAACAAGAAGAGACTATGAATAAATAATATTTGAGAAAAGTAATTTTTTCATCATAAATATGATAAGAAGCACCTGAGTCCATGACTCACGGTCCAAGGGTACTAGACTATGAAACACAAGCAAAGGAATTACTAGTAACAAAAGTATCAAAAGTATCAGGTTGAACAATCGAGGCTACTTGTGGAGATGTATGCTTACTTGCTCACTGAAGGAACTCATTATATTCCCCTTCAAATAAAGAAAACCCTTGATTACATGCAGTGTCAGTCTGAGCAATCTGAGCATTGTTGGGTGGTCAACCATGCTGGGAATAACATACGTTACAAGTGTGTCCAAGCCTCTTACAATAACTACACTTAGGTCAAGATCTTCCAAAATGACCTCATCGTCGATTCTCCATAGACTGAGATGTTTGATTTTTTGTGGTTTTAGATGCGAGAACAAAGTAGTCAACGGTTGGTGATGAGACCACTATGTGATTAGGAGGCGCGACAAGGCGAAAGAAACGAGAGAGGACTAGCCAAAATTTGATCACGCACCGAATCAAGGTCAGTACGAAGTTCAACAAGTGTAAGAACTAGAAACAACGTCTATTTTTGCTCCTGTTGTTTTTCAATGTTCGTGGTGACTGACATCAACCTCTCAAATTCCTCCTGATTGCTTGTACTTGTCCCAAGTAAGTAGACATATCTGATTCCTGTTTCTTTAAGTTGGTAATCCGAGAAATCACATCATAAAAATGAGATATGTCATTATTGTATAAAGCGCGAGCCTTTTCTCAAACTGAAGAACATGTTTGGAATGGGCGGAACAAAGGGCATCAACTTGGAATCAATAGATCACCGCGAGAGACTACACAATTGAGCGTCAACCTTCTCCCACTGTGTTTGGCCTTTTCATCTATCTCACTAGCCTTTGCCTTTTCATCTATAACACCAGCCTTTGTCGTTAAGTGATCTTGAACACCTTGACCCTTGCACCGCAACTCAATTGAGGAAGCCCAAGCTAAATAATTTGAACTTTCCCATTAACGGTTCTGAAGTTACCATAGGGCTTGAACTTTCAATTCCGTGTTTTTGGAGCCAAAAATATCACATCCGAGAGACGTGACTGGATGGAAGAAAGTTCTATCCAAGTTTTAGCCAAAAATCTGACAGAGGTTATATATCAGATTTTCTTGGTAAACTTCCCTGGAAACAGATTTGGTACACTGCAGACTCCAGACAAACCACCGAGTGTAAGAAGAAATCAAAGAAGTATGTCGGAAAAATATGGCATATGTTTCTCAGCATATCTCAAAAGGGCCTGAGTGATGCCTGAGCACACTACTGATCTCCTAAGTTGTTCGATGAGGAGGGGAGGACGCAAGACTCAGAAAAGATGGTAGACTATAGTACCATCCTGTGTATGGTGGTCAATTTGGAGAGAAAGAAACTATAGATGCTTTGAGAATATTTCTAACACATTACAAAAGGTTAAAGAAAATTGCATTAACACTTGTACTTTTGGTGTAAAGAAGAGGGTATAGAAGAAGTAGAGCAGTTAGTAGATTTCTTAAGGTCTTTGTAATTATGGCACTGGCTTGTAACTTTTTGGAGGTAGCCAACATATCCTTAATGCTGAAGAATACAATTTTACCTTTCTCAAAAAAAAAAAAAAGAATCAAAACCACTGAAATCAAAATTGTTCGCCGAGAACAGTGTCCTGATGGCCGGAATGAGAAGGTATGTAGATGGGTACCCTCGGAATTAGCCGGCGAACACAACAATTTTTTTTTTTTGGTCAAAAGCAGGCTGGAATACCTCGCACACACCGGTGCCTGAACTCATGTGCTCACTGGAACCCTAGTATTTGCTGGCGCATGACACGTTTGCTGCCAGGAAACTTTACTGGGTTTTTGTCGTGGGGACTCACCAAATCCTATGGTAGGGATGACGCAAGACAACATGTATAGTCACCGGAATTAGACGCACGGTGACTACTTCATGGTACTCCCTCCGTTTCAATTTGCTTGACCTATTTTGACTTGGCACAGAGTTTAAGAAAATAAAAAAGACTTTTGAATCTTGTGGTTAAAAATTAAAGATATGTCAAATGTACCAAAATGCCCTTTAATCTTGTGGCCTTAAACATGCCATGTAGAAAGTTAGAATTGAAAAGTTGCTAAAAAGGGAAAGAGGCATTCTTTTTTAAACGTACTAAAATAAAAGTAGGCCAAACAAATTGAAACGGAGGGAGTATTTTCTTTTCTCGGATGCCTCTTACCAATGCTCTGATACCAAGTGAGAAATAAAACTCAGAAAAATATTATTGAATTGTGTATTCTACATTATTACAGTGAACTCTATTTATAGACACTACAGTACGATCCTTTTCCAAGTAGGACGATATATGCAATCCTATTCTTATTTTAATTCTAACCCAGTGGAATAGTTCAGATATGCACAAGATGGCCCGAAGATCACTGTTATAAAAAATAATGCCCTGTTCACTTAAGCTCATCCTACTTACCATGTTGAAAAAAATACAGAAATCTTACTGTCTCAACTATACTTGCAAAAGAGACAAGGTTACTTAGAATTTCATGCTCAACGTGGCTCAATATATATAACAGCCAGCGTATAATTTGGCTCATTACAATTTTTTTGTCGTCTATGTTTGCTTAATCAGACCCTCGATTTACAACTCGATGCCCAACATAGGCTAACTAAACGCAAAGACTCATTCATTTGACAGCAAATTGAGGATCGAAAATAATCATACGAGTTTTGAGATTTGAGGTTGAAGTCATTGTTGTGAAAGACTGAAACCAAGCTTCTGTTGTGGCATTGCTTCGGCAAAAGCATTGATGAGTATGATGATGTGGATGGAAAATGATGGCAAAAACTAGTAAGAATAATGAACTTAACCCTGAACGAGGGTGGTGGTGGGTGCACACTGTAGTACAACAATCAACCATGGTGGACTTATTCAAACTAGGGTCCTCTATTCAGATGGCATTAAGAATCCACATATTATTGACGAACGAGGCCCTATATTATTGATTATCAGAGAGTTGTTTGTAAATGGAACTTTTTTGCTGACTTCGTCAAAATTAAGATTATGATTTATTGCCTTAACAAAACATAAGGAGGAAATGTGCAGAGAGGTAACACCTGGAGGAAAAAGGGATCAATTGCTTCTGTCGTAGATGAGCTGAAAATTTGACATCATGAGCTTTTGTTATTATTAGCTAATTAGACATTCTGGAAAAGTAAAAACCCTTCCTTATGTAAATTGTTCCCTCAACTGCATGTAAACTCACATATGTTACAAGTCATTGAATCCATGATTACTCATTCTTAGGTGGGTATTTCCATGGCCGCGACAACCTGAGTTATGGAGTTGATATTGCTAAAATTAGATGGATGGGAGTGTTACAGGTACTTTGTGTGACAATGGCTTGTGTTCCTTAATTGATTATTTCCTGAAGTTGTATATTCCCAGGCCGTCTTCTATGCTCTTAGGTGGATCAAAACCTTTAATTTTACTTGTATTCAAGTTCCTATACATCCTAGCATTACTCTATGTGCTTTTCTGTTGTAGAGGATTTCCATTGGTTATTTATTTGCTTCAATCCTGGAAATTTGGTTTGCCAATGATTATCCTGTTGATTCATCAAAGGCATTCATCAGGAGATACCTCTTTCAAGCGTAAGTATATCTTTTGAGATTCTGGATCATCTTCTGTTAGATTCGTTCATGGTTTATTTTTGATCTTTTTGTTGGTGATTCACATGGTTGAAGTGGTTGTTTTTCTTAATATGTCTTCCTATGTCGAGAATATCACACATATCTGTTCAAGATTTTTGTAGTGCTTGAAATTTTGTGTTAGCAGCAGAATATTTATCCTTAAGCTTGTGGATGAACTAGTACCCTTGAGAATCTGTAAATAATATTACTACTACTTGTCCTGCGGAAAAAGATTTATGATACTCCAAGGAGTTCATGAAGTGCAACATTACCAGTTGTCCAGTTTCAAAAAAAAAGTTCATGAAGTGCACACCAATATTCTAGTGATTCAAATGGCTATCCATCAGTTATTGGGAAATACTGGTTGACATTTGTTCTCTTCCTATGTTCTTTCTACTTCTTATATCGCAGTCCTTTGACCAGATCAGTCAAATGAAAATCTCCTCCCTTAGCATTGTGCTTATTGGAATTAAATGCAGGTTAAGCAAAACTTATTTAGCTTTTCAGTAGATATGTTTTCCTATTGCACATTTTCCTGAGACATGGTCCAATACATGATGGCCTTTTCAGTTTTTTGCTTGTCCAGATATATGGGTTATGCAATTGTATGATTTTCATAATAGTTATGAGGAATAATGAGATCCCAGATCTGATTAATTATGCCTCTATGCCAATTTGAAAATTGTAAATTCATGAAGAATAAACTTGCCCCAAAGTTTGCCGTGCAAGATAATGCTACTTATTTTGAGAAGCTTTTCTCTCTTTTTTATGCTAATATACTTCTCAATATGCAGGGTGGCTGGAATCTTAGTTGGTTTGTCGTACCTGATTTTGCTATATGGCCTCTATGTTCCAGACTGGTTCTTTGAAAAATCGAGTCTTAACATGGAATCACCAGTTTTAGGATATGGATTGAGTACTCAAACTGTGAGAATCTTTCTGAAGAGCTTCAAGATTTTAGTGTTCTCTGGTTTAATTTATGTGGTGGCTATTAAAAACCATTCTTTTTCAGCACCAGACATCTGTTAAATTGTCAATCTACATGCCTTACTTTAAATTTCGTAGATATCTGACTCTTCAGTAAGTTAATGTGGGGTTATTTTGGGAGGTCAGTGTGCTTGATTTAAGAGAGAGTGAAGCCACATTTCAGGGTGAGACAGATTGACCCACTCTTGATCTTACTTTAGGTCATGATATCTATTTTTAACAGGTTAACTGTGGAGTGAGGGGCAGTCTCGAGCCTCCTTGCAATGTAGTTGGTCTGATTGATAGGCTTCTTCTTGGTGAAAAACACCTTTATCAACGTCCTGTCTACAGAAGAACCAAGGTTCTTTATCACCTTAATTGTCATGTGCAAAATCTGATTTTGTGGATTTGAACTTTACATCTCTATTCTCATTGTTTTGCTCTTATTATTTTCTGTGGGTAGGAATGCAGTGTCAACTCTCCTGATTATGGACCTCTACCATCAAATGCACCTGGATGGTGCCTTGCTCCGTTTGACCCCGAAGGAATCTTAAGGTAAATATCCTCCTTGCCCTGTATACACTTTCCCAGCAGATTGCATCTGGTTTAGTTTTATTAGCAAAAGCCTAGTTACACAATTGGAAACAACTTTCTTTTGTGACGTGATTTGCTTTTTTGAGGTACTAATTCATGAAGGCTGATTGAGCAATCTCTTTCACTTCATTATAAAGTAACATATCTTTTGCTGTACCATTTGTTTTACGTAGGATTAGTGCTTAAATCAACCAAAGAATACACAATGGATTAAGAATGATTGGAAATTCCTGTTTCTTTTTCATGTAAATCAATTTATATCTAAGCCTCTTTGTCAGATAGCACATTATGTTCCTTTGGTTTGCTTTAATTGCTTCCAGCTCATATCTTTCTCTTTCCTCATTGAAACTATTCAGTTCTTTGATGGCAGCCATTACGTGCCTTGTGGGCTTGCATTTCGGCCACATTCTTGTGCATGTTAAAGTAAGAAAGACATGAACTCTTTTGAAACATTTGCTTTTTGTTGTATCCTCTTTCTCATATTTATACATCTTTGCTGTAGGATCACATGCAGAGGGTAATCTTTTGGTCCGTATTTTCTGTTTTTCTAACACTTGCAGGATATGCATTGGAGCTTGCAGGTATGCTGTTTTATGGATGATGGTGGGTTGAATTTGTTTTCATGACATGTTTGCTTTATAGCTGACGCTCCAGCACATTTTTTATGTTCCAGGTGTTCCTCTTTCTAAACCGCTTTACACAGTGAGCTATATGTTCATCACGGCTGGAGTATCCGGTTTGCTCTTAGTAGTTCTTTATTACATTGTGAGCCTGGCTAGATTTTTTGGTTATCTTCTCTTTTTAGGAGATTAATCCTTTTGTGATATTAATTTTACGAAAAATGATATGTACCGAAAGAGAAATTTTCTTGCATTGACATTTCGCAGAATGAAAAATAAGCAAGATGCCCAAGAGAAGCCACCTGAAATGAGCGTTGATGATATTAACATACTGTATCAGATACTCTACTTGATGAAAAAGCGACTCGTAGTTTAATAAATGGAATTAAACTGAAGTTCACAACAGGAGAGTACTTTTAATTTCCCTTTATGTTACAGAGTCTTTATATAAGACCTGTACGTGCAAACACCAAGGTTGCCAATATTATTTTCATTGTTGACTATTTTGTTGGTAAGTAATTGATAAAAATACGGTAGACTCAAAATGTGCAATCATTATTAAGGCAAATGTATATTTGGTCATGATGCATTACGGTCTAGTGTCTAACTGAAAGAAGATACCTTATATATTCGCTAAAGCAATGCATGATCTGCAGTCTGCACTTCCAAATTCAATTAGATGGCTGTCTGGAAGATTCCAAGATAGGGTACCAAATAATGAAATGCAGATTGTGCACATGACTGTTTTCCTGATACCTTTATGTATCTGTCAAATCATCTAGTAATTGCTTTCCTGGCACTGACTTGTGACTTTTGAAGAAAAACATCTTTATTTTGAAATAGAAACTTATACTTCTCATTTAGTATTTGTCTTTCGATTTTTTTGATTCTGTTGCAACACGTTCTTGTAAACTATCAAATATCAAATAGGAAAGGCATTCCCTTAATCTTTTATAAGGATGATATTACTGATCTAGGGCATGGAATTCATTTGCATTCTTATCTGGCCGGTGCAGGTTGATGTCAAATGTTTTCAAAAGCCAATGATACTATTTCAGTGGATGGGAATGAATGCTCTCATCCTCTATGCTTTGGCTGCTTGTGACCTCTTTCCTGGGGCACTGCAAGGTTTCTACTGGTATTCACCCGAAAACAACTTGGTAATCATCTTCTTTCTATCAAATGTTCGTTCCTCTAGTAAACTTACTCCTCTCTTGAGGAGCTATTTCGGATAATTGCATGGCTGTGTTCCACGAACCTTCTTTCGGCAAGCAGTGTTTGTGAAAGATCATTAGAGTGAGAGGTGTGACAGAGAGAACCACATTAAGAGAGAAGGAATACTCGAGATCTATGTTACGCGGACTCGGGTGCGGATCTAGAAGTCGGATCCTTCATGATCTAAATTTTAAGATTCCGGGGTATCGATCCAGGTGCGGGGATTCGGCTAAAAATAATTCAAATATCTAAAAATAGAGTTATATGTCTAAATTCTGAGACATTATGTAGAAAATTTACAAGGTATTATGAGGAAATAATATTGATCAAGAGGAGAATTCCAGGAGGTGATATAAGGAAAAAGGTACAAGACACTCCATTTTCTTCAATTTCACTTAGCTTTTGTTTTGATTACAGGAATCATTATATCTGTCCCGAATTTCTCCGTTAATTACAAGCTAAAAGCTAAAAGTCATAAGTTGGGAATACCCAACTTTTAGCTTATTTTTTTACTTTTTTAGCCTAAAAGTTGGCTCTTAAAAGCACTTTTTGTCTTTCCCAAACACCCCAAAAAATAAAAAAGTGCTTAAAAGCTAAAAGCACTTAAATTAAGCCAATCCAAACACCCTCTTATTATACCTATGAAACCTGGCAAGATACTCAAAGTAGCTTGAGATCAACTAGAGCACATCAAAGATATTTCTGGTTTTGTATCCTGATGGATAAATTAGTAGTATGAATTCGGAGAATTCTCAGTATAATGGGTACTCTGGCGGAAGGAGATGGGGTGGAGGAGGTGTCATTTGAAACTGGGACCTCTTTACCAGTTGAACTAGTCTGATTACCCTTCCTATCTGTTATGGCTTTTCTTCAGCTCTCAGGTAGCATACTGATATTTTATGGCGTCATTCACTTAATAACTTTCATACTTGTATATTCTCTTCAAGTTGCTATATATTCAAAAAAATTCTTGTTAACAATATTCTCTCCATCTTTTGTGTAAGAGACATAATCAACTAGCATCATTTTTCTAGCACATTCGCTGCTTCATTTAGGTTTCCAAGTTTGTTTAATGCATATTCTTAGGTGCTTTTAGAGATTTACAGATAGTATCTATATCAAAATGATGCTGCTTGTCAAATCTGAAGTTACAAATAAAACGGAATGTAGGTTGACATCACAGAAAGGTTCATTCAAGCAGCATTTAATTCAAAGAAGTGGGGTACCTTGGTATTTGTGATGCTTGAGATATTGTTTTGGGGTTTGGTTGCTGGATTCCTTCATGCAAAAAAGGTTTATATAAAGCTGTGAAGTTGCTGATGTGAATGCTTTTGCATTGTGTGGTGCCACGCTCTCTGTTTCAAAAGCATGCGTTCAGTGAGTCCTTCAGCAACAAATCCAGAAGATAACTGAGATTCTCATAGCATTGAACTTTACTGTCCTTATGGCATGTATAATATTACGTAGTAGATTATGAACAGTTTCCAGATTTCTCCTTGTGTAGTTGTGGCATTAAAATTTGCTTCTAGGATATCAACTTAGTCCGTCACAAATGACAGCACATTGTAAACTTGTAGTATCATATTCAATTCTCTTTGTTGATCTTCCTTTCTATTAGGGTATTACCCAGTTCCTAGCTGGTCTTGACTCTTGACATGGAATGAAGTTGAGTGTGGACACCACAATTATATATATGTTCTCCTTTTCTCTTCTTTTCCGGGGTGGAGTGGCCGGGAAGCAGGTAGAATGAAGACTGCTCTTATTAACAGCGCCGTCTCCCCCCCCCCCCCCCCATGAATGCTCTTCTAGACCTTGTTCTTCATCTTTGCTAATTCATTTACCAAGAGGAATCAAAGATTATAACTTGGACCCAATTAATACATTCATAATCCTCAAATTAGCGAGTTTGATATATACACACACATAGGGCATAGGCTGCGAGAGGCAATTTTATCAAGGCTGGCTTACTTTTGTTTCTGTTACTTTACATCCATCACGCATCAAATCGATTTTTCCTTTTGATTTTTTTTTTTAAGTCAGCACACTTTAATTAATTTACTAATTAAAGGTCTCCGTCACTACAAGGTAATTGTTCTTCCTAGACAGAATTGAGGGAGTAAAGTTCTTGAACGGTCACTTAACTATATAAAACTATTTAGCAAAGTCACTTAACTTAGTTTTGTATCAATAAAATCACTCAACTATTGAGTTTTCTGTTACAAAGTCACTCTAGTTAGATTTGTTACTTTCAATCACTTAAAAAAGAATCTGACTTAGCAAAATAAATTGATTTTTTATGTCAGATAGACCTGGATTCGACCCTAAATAATACCATATCAAAAGACCGACAACAAAGAATTTAGACAGAAGTGAGGGGAAAACTAAAGGACGCGTGAATACAAGGCAGAAATGCTTACTACTAGTCATTATAAATAGATAACGTGTAACTAAATCCGAAACACAAAGAAAGCAAGACAAAATGAAATTAAAAGTAAAAGGTTGGGTAGATATTCATGATTGTCAGTTTCCTCTTGTCTTGTTATATGGTAAGTATATAGATTTCATCGATGTGGAGTAGGTACGTACTTTTCATTTCATATATATAATTAGCTAGTCATTGGATCATCATTTCATATAACATTTATAATTGCATAATAGGCAAAATTCGGCTTACGCGCTAGCTAGCTAGCCTTATTTATTGACCTTGCTTTTCCTTGGACGTTAATTGAATTGGCCGCTGATTGAATCAATGTTTTGACGCCTCATTTGTTGGTAAAACTGAAGGATGAAGAGCTCGGCCTTGGCATCGATCATGTCGTCTGCACCAATAGCATCGAAGACCTGGTCAGGATCATCTTCCTCTTCCTGTTCGTCGAGCTCTTGGAGATTGTTTGCGGAAGCGTACTGGCTCATGGTCCCTGATGCATGATCATCCAATGATTTCAGATCGTACGTGCTGTCATCCAGTGATTTGAGATCGTTAGCGGAGGCGTACTGGCTCATTGTCCCGCTTGAAGCCGCAGAGGGTGAAGTGGCACAATATAATGCCGGTGATGTATTATTATTATTGTCCTGGAGATGCAAAGGGCGCATAGAGCCCACCAGCTTCTTCCAATCTCCCTGCTGAGTTACCTGAGCAGCTTTCTGCTTTCCTTTTGTACGATGCCGCAATACCAACATTGCAGCTTTGAAGAAGCCGAATACGCCTGGCGGCTTCGCCTTCTTCTTATTCTGATCCTCATTTCTGACCTTGTCCTTGATGGCGATCACGCAGTCCGTCATTCTTCGGAGGAAACCCCAATACTAATTAATTAATTAATTTGCCTTGGCTCTACCCTGCAAAATGCAGGGTGAGTTATGCAAAAAGATTTTGGGTACAACTACAACTCTTCTTATGCATGCTCTATATAGCAGTTTTTAGGGTACGAAAGGTCAACATTTGTCACAAAAATGACCACAACATTAACCGCATAATTAGGACAACCAAAGGCGCGGAGCTTTCTCCTCGCCACCGCTACTAATATCTTTTATTTTTATTTCTACTTAAGGAAAGAGGAAACATACATGCACGGATGAAACAACACTAATTACCTCTATCACTTATAACCTATAGAGTAGACAGACCTTGGATATTTGGCCAAATTTTGATCCTGCAAATAAATATTCAATCCCGCGTCCATTTCCCTTTTCTGAAGGAACGGACCAAATAAAGGAAAATAGGGTCATATACATGGGACTTAGATATGATAATCTGGTACCTATCCAGACAAATTAAGTGGTCAATCTTTTGGAAAAATTAAACAACCTCCCAGTCGGTGCATGCTCGTTAGTCCTTCAAGTAGAAAAATATGGTTCAAAAGACTACACTTTCTGTTAAAATTTAGATCTGCCTCTGTTTTCCACTGAAAAGCCAACATTTTGCAGTAGAAGAAATCAGTAATTGCTGGTAAAGCATGGAACCTTTGATCTCCATCTGTTTCCTAGAAGTAATAAAAGCATCTGCCATACCCATGATATGGTTTAGTTCCATTGCGAGTTTTCTTTCAACATGCATCGCCCTTTGTATTGATATAAAGGCCGAGCAGTTCATAGCTAATTACTTGTACGAGCAAATGAAGCTGCTAAGACAAGTATCATATTTACAGGTGCGGATTGAATTGATCGAGCAAACCAACTACCAATTCATCCATAATGTAAATAAAAACTCGAATCATGCACATTCCTCCCCTTTTATTTCTTTCTTTGGTCTCAAAATAGATATTCCCTAAATAAAGCTTCCTTTAGATCCACACTTTGACAACATTTTCACTTCAATACAACTGAAGTGAAGTGACTTCCAGATTATATAATTAGGGAGGAGACCTACAACTGTTCCTCACTTTTGACTGGAAACACTTGCACGTTTACAAAACTAATTGACCCCAGTGAATCAACAAATGTATCACCATTCTGAAAACACCTCAGAGGCAAAGTTGCAAAGAAAAGGAATACAATCCAAGAGCTATAGCACTCTGAATAATTATCTGTAAGATAATCTGTGGTCGAAAGAAAAATAAAAGTCAGGGATGAGAGCTGATCATACCCAACTTAAGGACAACCATTCAAAGCAGCTTCAAACTTGAGGTGCACAAGCAGCAGCTTCAAATGATAGCAATTTTGAAAGAAAGCTTGGACAACTCCTATGAAATATAAGCTGAGACCCATAGTTATCGCCAAAAGGAAGAGTTCTAGACTAGACCCCTCGGACAAATATTGCCAGCTAAATTGTGGCTATTATAACTTGGCATTCAATTGAAAAGGGTAATATCAGTGCAAGGGTTATTGGTATGTTCTTACAGGTCAAGAATCTAATGTCATTTCTTTCTTATTTTTCCTTCTTTTTTTTCCCCTTTTAAATGTGGTCTAACTCCAAAATATGATTTTAAGACTTTCAAGTGGCAGTTCCATCTGTTCTAAAATTTTCTTTATTTGGCGTTCCATCAGCTTTGAGGTATTTCCAGTTCTCTGTATAGACAACTCAATAACAAAGTTGTATCCTGTGTCAAACTAGACCAAACAGGATGAGAGGCAACGAGTTTCAACTGAACAAGAATATGAGAAATTGTGCAAACATTGCTAGCACACAAGTATGAAAACAACAGCACCGCTCCAAATGATGTGCAGAAAAAAATATTGTTTCCCTCTTTTTGTCAGCTCTCATCCTCTTTTCTGGATAATACATGATTCTACCATCTCTTATTCTCTTTTCTGGAATTTCAAGTAGTACTTGAACCAAATAATTTAATTGAAGTGACTTTATACCTTTTTCAAGTTTTTTTCTTTCAATATTGAGACCTCCTAATAAGAAAAAATAGTAAATAAATATAATGAAAATATTCTAAGAGTTGGAAGACATAGCTAACGAGGCCATTGAACAGTACATTATAATGCTCATCCCTGTGATGTTGCTATAGTTTGGAGCATAATTATCATTAGTAGCTACTATAATTTGCTTATTTACCATTTGTAGCTACTATTTCGATTTAGTTGTTGTATCAATTCACTTACATCCTATATCAGTTCGCTCTGTATCAATAATACACTTTTTGAAAAAAACACTTGTATCAATTCTTAATCAGTTCGCTCTGTATCAATAATACACTTTTTGAAAAAAACACTTGTATCAATTCTTAACAGCTTGTATCACTTGTATTCATTCGCGCTAATTTCACTTGTATTCACACCTACAATCAAACTACAACTTTGAAAATCACTTGAATCAATTGTTACCAGTTTGTATCACTTATATTCATTCATTCTATTGTATTAATTGTTATCCATTTGCATCACTTGTATTCATTCGTTCAACTGTATTAATTGCTACCAACTTGTATCACTTGTATTCATTCACTCTGATGAATGTATCAACACATACATTCTCGATGGATACGTCACAATATGTTATATTTGTTCACTTAATTACAATCACGATAAATTGTATGCGTTCACTCAACAAACTGTATTCTCCCTTTCATGCAATGAAATATTGTGAAGACACATACAAAGAAGAAGACAACGATCCAAATCTATACATACATACATACAACATACAATTGTCCGCCACTGAAAATACATTTAATATACAGCCAAATAAACAATGACCTACATTACATCTATACAAGTGTATGTCATTATATTTCAATGTATCAAACTTATTTTATGAGATACACTTGTATCCCATGAGAAACCACCTCAATCATCACCAAATTGCATATCACCATACTTTAATTTATGAGATACACTGTATCCCATGACCCCAATGACCCCAATCTCATACTCTGTATTTCAATTTTAGAAGTATGATTCATCCAACCAGTGATACAACGTGAAAGCAGGAAGAGTATGAGAACAAATATAGATCCAACAAAGATCCAAATCACCGCCCATAAATGAAAAAATCCTGAATCTCATAAACTGTATTTCAATTTTAGAAGTATGATTCAACCATCCAATATACAGAGTGACAGAAGGAAGACTATGAGAACAAAGACCCAAATCACCACCCATCAAAAAAAGGCAGCCCGATGCACTAAAGCTCCCGCTATGCGCAGGGTCCGGAGAAGGGCCCGACCACAAGGGTCTATTGTACGCAGCCTTCCCTTGCATTTCTGCCAGAGGCTGTTTCCAAGGCTTGAACCCATGACCTTCTGGTCACATGGCAGCAACTTTACCAGTTACTCCAAGGCTCCCCTTCAAAATCACCACCCATCAATGAGGAAAAAAACTTGAAAGCAGCCATGGCGAGCCAAGACAGATCCAGTAGTGGCGAGACTCCAGAGGTTTTGGTTCTGAACGTGGTGGTGGAGAAGCTTTTCCCATGGCTGTCAATAGAGTTTCTTCTTCAGATCTTGAACTTTGACATCCAACAATGGAATTTCTGCTAGTTTCTTCACTTAAGAGAAATAAAGGAGAAACATACTTTTTGATTTTGCTGATTTCCTAGAGAAGTAGATTCATGGGAGGCTTTTAGGTTGAAAACATGTTTGGTTTGTTTTAATTTAGGGAGAGTATTTGCTACAAAACCGTTATGTCTGGTATTATTTTTTAAACTATACCTATATTTAGTAAATACATGGCTTAAATTTACTGTCACGTAATTATTCCAATAATTTTTCACAATATTTAAGTGATTGGGGTGATCATTTGTGATCGCCCAAGGTAAATATTAGAGTTTTTTTTTTTTTTTTTGTAGTTATTCATGCAAAAGCTAGGCCTAAGTGTGAAAGACAAACTATGGACCCCATTGATAACATGGATGAAATATCATTGTGTAGTCACATTAACTAGAGCTAGCAATAGTACTCAAGATAGTATAATAACAGGATAATTAAGAGATTTAACAGAAAATGAGCAGATTTCATGCTTTTGGACACTTGTGTGCATCCATGTTGTGGTTCATTTCTTTTCGATGAACAGCATTGGGGCATATCTCCAAGCATGGCTCTTTAAGAGCGCTGTCAACTTCTGGCTGAGGAGGAAGAATCCCAAATTTAAACTGCCAATTACATTGGGACAGCGTTACGCGTGTTTCTATGGTGCTTCTTCTAGGCACAAAATTATATCACAAGAATCCCATGCATGTGTTGCAAAAACGTCAATTTTCATGGTTATGTCAACTAGAAGTGGATTATATCAGCATGTCTTATTCTCTCAGGGCTTTTCAGGGGACATTACTTATCATTTTAGCCTCAATCTTGAGTTCCATTAAACCTCCACATGGTGTGGTTGTGTTACCAATTATATGCTTAGGATGCATGCACCATCACTTGACCAATGAGAACAGTTACCTGACAGCTATAATCGATGAAGTTTGGCTCCATCAGCAATGGAACTCCCATGTGATCCTTGAAGAAAGTCTAAAAGAGAGGCAGAAAAGTGATGGGCAGCTCATATAAGAAGCTCAGATATGGGAAACCTTTTTTAAACATAGTTAATACATTTGTAGTAGTCATTAGTTTTCACAATTGTAAAGTTCAAGAAGCTAATAACTCTGATAGAAACATCATAGTGTGCCACCGCAATATAGATCATCCTAGTTCACACAATTTAGATAATCTGCCTCTAAATTTTATTCAACACGAGTTAAGATTTGAGTGCTCTCCAAAAGGCCCCCAAGTTAACCTATACACGTCTTTTGAAAAAGAATGTAAGAGGAAAACACCATTATGAAAAATAGCATGAAATCTCACTCCGCTAACTTTGAACTGAAGTAATGGATATGAATTTGACAACTCATGGAAGAGTACCATAACTCAATCTGCAATTCCATTACGTGTTCTAAAGTCTGGACCTGGAGTAATTATCAATTTGAAGTAAAAAAGAAGCGCTCTAGTAAACTCTGAATGGATGAATTTGTGGCCTCATCTAGATGTCACTCTATTGGCACCATTGTTTTCAGATCATTCACCATTGTGCATCAAGCTTGATGAATCTCCAGGTAAAGGACCTAAACCTTTTGGGTTCTTTAGCCACTTGGCAGATCACACAGACTTTTTTATGGTAGTGAGTTGAGCTGGAATAAACCAACAAATTGCTACTCCTTAGAAAGAGTGTGGAAGAAACTGAAGCTTGTGAAGCAAGAGATGAACCAGCTAAATGCAATGAATTCCCTATAGCAGATACTAAAGTAAGGGAAATCCGAGAACAACTAGCTAAGATGCAAGGTTAATGAAAGATGGCCAACATCCTGAACTATTTGATGAAGAGAAGGGCGCAAGTTACAATTGGAGAAGTGGTAACGATTGAAGAGAGTATAGTGAGGCAGAAGTCCAGAGTGCATTAGTTGAACCTGGTTGATTCTAATACAGCATATTTTTATGCCAGTGTGAAAAAAATCAGCTCAAAACAGAATTAATATATTAGTAATGATTGCTGGGGAAATGGTACAATCAGCTTAAGAGATTGAAGCAGAAATTACAAAATTATATAGGAAGTTATTGGGCTCTGCAGTTGATCAGCTCCCAATTATCAATCCAAATGTTTAGAAAGAGGGGCATGTACTTAACAGAGATCATTAGTTGAGCTTGATTGCTCCTGTATCCAGAGAAAAGGTGTATCATGCATTGCGTGGTATTAATTTTTATTTTTTTTGATGATCATGGTGTCCGGCCAGCTTTCGCAAACCTCGACTAAATCCACGGGATACTTGCCACCTCCCACCAACATGTAACTTTGTCCACCAAGGCTAGAACAAATGAAAGATCCAGGGTTTAATGCATGTTTCTACAAGAGCGCTTGGCAAAAAATGGAGAAAGAGATAACTGAGGTTGTCCTGAATTTCTTTGCTACATCTGAACTATACAAGCCAAACAAATTTACAACTGTGACACTCAGTCCCAAAATACTGCTACCATGAGAGAGTATGGGCAATCTCTTGTTGCACAGTCGTATCTAAGATTATTTCTAAGATGCCGACCAACAGACTACAGGGAGTTATGGATTTGGTGGTGAGTAATAGACAAGCAGCTTTTGTACTAGGAAAGGTGATAACAAATAAACAACATAATACTGAGCAATGAACTAGTCAAAGGATATGGAAGAAAGGGGTTTCACCAAGATTCCTGCTCAAAATACACATGCAAAAAAAGCTTATGACTCAGTAGAGTGGTCATTTCTGGAACAAGTTCTTGTGGGACTGAATATTCCAAACAGATTCATCAAATGGATCATGAAATGTGTCAAAATTGTGTCTTATCCATGCTAAAAAGGGATTGAGGCGGGGGACCCCCTCTCCCCATACTTATTTGTAACATCTATGGAATATTTTAGTAGATTTGCTGCAAACTCTAAAACAGGATCCAGATTTTAACTATCTTGCTAAATGTGCCAAAATGCATATTTATAGTTGGGATTTGTTGATGACTAGACCTATTAATGTTTTGCAGAGGTGATGAGATATCTGTGGCGGAAGTTGTATGAATGCTTTCAGAGTTTGTCCAAAGCTTCGGGATTGGTATCTAATGTTAGGAAAAATACAGTGTACTTTTGGGGTGATAGCTCAGAGATACAAATTGACCTTATCAATTCTTTTGGATTTACTAGAGTATAGTTGCCTATAAGATACTTGTGGTTCCTCTAAAACTAAAAGAATCTCAGCCATACAGTTGTCAACACCTAATAGACAAGATGATAGGCAGGATTACAAGTTGGACCAACAAATACTTGTCCTATGTTGGCAGAGTCCAATTAATCAAAACGGTTATTTTCTTTGTTCAAACTTTCTGGTCCCAGATATTTTTTGTTGCCAAAAGAGATCATTAGAATGATTGAAGCTGCCTGCAGAAGATTCTTGTGGACTAGAGGGAATGAAGCTTCAAGCAAGGCCACGATAGCCTCAAAAAACTTATGCTGGCCCAAGTCTGCAGGGGGCCTAAATTTGATTAACATCCATGGAATAGAGCACCCATTTGTAAGCTTTTGTGGAAATTATGCAAGAAAAAGGACAAGCTATGCATGCAATGTGTCCATATTTACTATAGGAAAGGAAGAGAAATCTGGGAGGTCACACCAAAGCAAGCTTCTTGGATGCTGCAAAAAATCTTTAAAGCAAAAAGAACCTGGAAGGGGCAGCATATGAAATGGCCGAAGTGCTAAGCATGAACACCTTCTCAATTAGAAGAGTGTATTATCAATTATGTGAAGAACACCAAAGGTACCATGAAAAAGGCTCACTTGTAACAATCTTGGATTGCCTAAATGGTTGTTCATCCAGTTGCTGGTTGTACATAAAAGGCTATACACTAGAAACAGCTTGGCTCTTTTGGGGTGATTGAAACTCTGGAATGTCCTATATCGAAGTGAAAATGAAAAATGAAATAGAGGACCACTTGTTTTTCAAGTGTGATTACTCATCCAGAATTTGGTGTAAGCTGCTGCAATGGATGTCTATTAACAGGATTCCTATGGGTTGTCAGGAAGAAGTTGACTGGACAATAACACAAGAAAGGGAGAATGCAAGGGGGTTGAGATTTATAGGATGGTTGCTGGCAGCATCTGATATATTTGGCAAGAAAGAAATCAGAGGATTTTAAGAAGTCAGGAAAGGAGTCCTGAAGTTACAATCAAGATGGAGATACAAGATGTGTTCTACAGAGGCATAGTGAATCATCAACTAAAGAGAGCCAGAAAAACTGAATTTTTATCACTGTTACTTTTCTTCAGTGTTTGGTAGCTTGCATGATGATGCTGTTAGGGGCTTCATGCCCAGCTCCTTCTTTTTTGTGTGGTACAATTCTCAACAAAAAATTGTATTTACCAATTAAAAAAAGATATACTACATAGTAATTTAGACAAGTATTTAAGACCAAGAAGATGATGAAAATCGTCTTTAAAAATAACAGCTCCCCACAAAAATCATTTCATGTTTTTCATTTAAGGAAATACCTATTGTGAGCACCAAATGAGCAACCCCTCAAAAATCATTCATCTATTCAATTATCACCTTCATCTAAAACTCCAACATAGAAGATTTTTATTTTCAGTTATTCCAAAACTTTCGTTCTTTATCCCCCCCCTATACAACTATCCATCCAAGAGCATTTGGCTTCAAATTACTTATTTTCTTTTTTTACAAAAAAGTCGCAATTTTTGCTCAAACACAGTATGAGAACTAAAGTTTTATGGAAATAGTGGAGTTAAAATGAAAAAAAAAATACTCCCTCCGTCCCATTTTATGTGGCATACTTTCCTTTTTAGTCTGTCCCAAAAAGAATGTCACCTTTCTATAATTAGAAAAAATTTAACTTTGAAATTCCCCTTTTACCCTTAATGAAATGATTTACAACCACACAAATATTCAAGGATTATTTTCGACCACAAGTTTCAAAAGTCTTCCTTTTTTTCTTAAACACCGTGCAAAGTCAAAGATTGCCACATAAAATGGGACGGAGGGTGTAATATTTTTCAATAGAAATGCTAAGAAACTAAAACAAAGTGCTGTTACATTACAGAAGAGGAGAGTCAATTACACAAATCTAACAAATTGGGGAGGTGTTCTTGTAATTTTTAAAGTCGTGGGAGGCAATATAAACAAGAAACACTTACAGGTATGCTGGCACACGATACTTGAATATGTTTATGATGGATAACACACAAACAAAAAAGCTTGAGGATGCATGTAACCATATTTTTTTCACAGTATGTACTCTGTTATAGACATGTAACTTGAATATACATATTAAACCTACAGATCTGCAGACATACACTAGTCAACACTCCATCTATGTACTCCTTATCACTTTCAGCCGTGCTCTGTTTCCTGCATTGGCTGCTTAGGCAAAGAGCAACCTAATATGTACTAGCATATGCTGCTTTGACAATTAGAACCTTAAGTCAAAAACAGAACTCAACATCATGCTCTGGATAATCCACACACATAAAAGGGGGAAAAGAAAAGAAGGGAAAACATGAATGAAGCAAATACAATCTACAAGATATAGATATTTTCCCAAGATATGGATGTTTAATAAACGATTTGTGCACGATATTAAAGCAGCCCTCAAAATACTTTACCAGATAAAGAATGACAAAAAGTCAGCACTGCAAATGCATCAGAAGGACCCATTAGGAACTATAATTTTCAATCTAGAAAACTGACCTGTGTAGGGAGTTTACATGTATTAATACATACACCCACACATTTGCTCTCTTCCAAATACTTGCATTTCTCCACGAAAACCTATTCCAACAATCATTTCCAGAGATCAAAATAAGAATGAACTCATTTTAACTAGTGGCAGTCCAACTTGTATAAGTGTAACATCAAGGAAACTCTGATGAAATGCAGAGAGTAAGGGAATAGAAATACTAACCCCACTCATCAAAGAGGAACCATTAGGAAGATCCACCGAATTAACAGCGCATGGACCCATAAGCCATTGACAAGATAATGCAGTCACCCTGGCTTTCAGAAGTATAACATTCAAATATTCAGCGGAGAAGTAGCTACTTAAGTTTAAAGGGAACTCAAGAAGAGGAAAGCAGAAAATCTAAGTTAAGGAAGAATATCACTCACCGACCATCAAGGCTGCAAATTTACCACTATCTATAGGTGCAACAAGCATCCGGTAGAGGTCCAACAACAAAGGTGGAAATAATGATCTCAATATCCGAACCTGTCACACTTGCCGTTGTGAGATATGAAAATCTACTAGCTCAACAACCTATCTATGACTATCACACCTAAGTACTCCAGAAGAAATTTTATACATAGGAAAAAAGAAGAAGAAGAAGAAAGTTACCGCGGCGTCTCTAGTTTGGGAATTGTCTTGACCAACCGTCAGACGATGTGCCACTTCAATTAGACCCTCGTACCCCGGCTTTTCGGAGTCCCATCCTGTCTCCTACCGAATTGCAAGACTATTTGAGGAAAGGAAACCCAACCCCCAGATATGAAGTGGAGTCGGAGGGTGAAAGGGGGCTTACCTGGACCATTTTGTTCCGGAATAGACTAAGGAACAGATTATCAAACACCCTGGGCCTGGGCTCGTAAGAAGTAGGAGACTTGGTTTTTCTTGCTTCAATCTGGCAGAAAATAACTTGTAAGAAAAAATACTAGTAATAATTAAAGTAAAGACAGAGAAGGGGGAAGAGCGTTTCACACAGCTTCTGATGTACTGTTAGAGAAACACGAAACCCGAATAGCAGCTTTTCCATGATCAACTTTGGGCCAACCCAAGAGGGGCGAGGGTACACGAACCATAGCCATCTCCGGACTTCCAATTCTATCTGCGCTGCAAAGATTTCTTCCTCTTCTTTTTTTTTTTTGGCAATTAAAGATTTCTTCCTTTCTTTCTTCGGAAATGGTCAAATATTTAATTAGTTTAATTTGTATTTTTGGTTCAAATATACATCCCTCACTATATTTTAGTACAAATTTATTCTTAATTTAAATAAAAAATATGTGTCAAGTTCAGAATTAAATAACCTACCCGTTTAATTCGACTTATTTTAAAGTATGCTACAGAGAAATATAAGGATTGAGACAGAGTTGAAGTTGAGATCTCTAAATTTCTACCTTGTCTAAGTTGGTTTCTTTAGGCATTTAGGAGTTTGGTGATGTTGAGGCTGAATGTGCAAATGTAACTTTTAGCTTTTTTTTTTTGCTATGTAATTCTTCTATTGATTATAAAAGATTTTTATTTATCAACAAAAAAAAATAAAAGGAACCATAAATTTGATCACTTCGCCAATTTGATGGATTATCTGAGTGACGGAATTCGCTGGAAAGAACTTTGATTTTTTATGGAATCTGGGGCTATATATGGCGCAACATATATAGAATTCTTTTTTCCTTTAAAAAATGGGGGGAAATGAAATTCATCATGAGAGAACAAGTTTTGAAGCTTTGGGTATTGAAAGAAGAAGAAGAAGAAGAAGAAGAAGAAGAAGAAGAAGAAGAAGAAGAAGAAGATGATGATGAAGATGATGATGATGATGATGATGAAGATGATGATGAAGATGATGATGAAGATGATGATAAAAAGAAAAAAATAGGTGAGTTAAACGAGTGAATTTCTAAAAAAATCTGATATTTAAATTAAAGGTGAATCACTTAATTTTAAACTTGACATGTGTTCTTTCGTCAAAATTAAAAATAAATTTATGTCAAAATATAGTAAAAATCATAGAGTTATGCACAAATTGGATCAACTTAAATTTTTGAAATGATTCCCAACAGTTTGGATAATACAATTTGAATTATAGTATTTTAAAAATGTTTTACAAATTCAATTTTAAAATACTATAACTTCTCGATTTGAATTTGGTTGGGTGTGTTTACAATCCGAATCAATTTGAAAAATCAAAATTTATATAGGAGAAAGGACACCATATGATCACTCGGCCAAATAAATTTCATCAAAAATGATCATTTCAAGCTTAACCCATTATATAGTCACTCAGCCAATTTAATTCCACCAGATGATCATTTTTAATTTTGGATAAAAATTATATAAGATGTGCATAAAAATTGTATAATTATTATATAAAATATGTATTTGTGTAGGATGTGTATAAAAATTGTATCATTGTTGTATAAAATATGTATCTTCTATATAGGATGTGTATAGAAATTGTGTCGTTGTTGTATAGAATATGTATAGAGGATGTGTATAGAAATTGTATCATTGTTGTATAAAATATGTACAGCGACACTAGCGCTAATGAATTGGCTAGAGAGTGAGATTTTTAATCCCTTGACCATTTAGTGGAATTTGTTTTGGCCAACTGGTCATTTGTGTCCTTGTCCCATTTATATATTCGATAGATAACTAGGTATAGCAAGGGGACAAACTCAAATCTGAACTATTTCAATTTATAGACCTAATGCAGCTCTCTTTACATATTTACCGACTTTTTTTCATTCATTTTTTCTCCCAATTCTTTCAATCTCACTCTTTCACTCCCAATTCATTTTTCATAATGTCTCTTTCTTTTTTCCAAACTATTTGGATTTGATGAACAACCGTTAGCACTCGATGTGCTTGATCATACATGTCTCTTTTTTATTTGCCCTAACTTCTATCTTTGATGTTTGCTTTAAAATTGAAATGAAATAGTTGCTTGTTAAAATTTTAAAATCGAACAAATCTATTTGAAAAATCAAATCAAAATAATAAAAAATGAATCAAATTTAACCTAGAATAGATAGAGTTAAGATGAGAATTTTACCAAATCGAAATTTCAATTCGATGATGGTCCAAATCGAATCGAATCGACTCATATACAGGTCTAGTGGAAGAGGTATGTTTAGACCTAAAGTATAATGAAAGAGGTATATTTGGACAAAAAAATATTAAAAATAATATATTTAAACTATTTCTAATAGTACATGGACATATTTGACCCATTTTTGTTCTTTCTTTTACTTCGAACCTCCGGTATCATCTATGTAATAGAAACTAATGAAAAGATCTGTGCTTGAGACCTCTTTATCAATCGAGACAACAATACTATTAAATATAGCTCATGTATCATTTTTTTAAACCTAATTTGGCTTAATTACAATATGTAAATTGAAAGTTACTTTTCACCTATTAGCCCAATAACTCAAAAATATCAATCTCTTTCTTTTTGAGTCTTTTTTTTCTCCAAGTTGTATGTATTTTCTTTTCAATTGATTCTTGAATTCTTCTTCGCTTTTCATATTTCAATAACTTTATCAAAATCACAGTGAAACCTCATCTTCATCTCTTTGATTCACTATCATTGGCTTACGAAAAACACGTATTGTCCAACCTCCTCCATAATGAAACTCCACAATTGCTAACAACAAATTCTTATTAATTTTTCTTTCACAAGAGCATATCAAAGACGGGCTCCTCGATCAATCCTCAATCAACATCAACTCTGTCTTATTTAAGTAAAGTCTCTGTCTTTATCGCTTGATAAACTGGTGAGACGCTGGCTATTTTCTACTTTTAACAAAAGAATAATAGCACAAGCTATCCTAATCTTATACTACAATATCTTTATATCTTTTAGAAAATACAATTGAGTTTGATAAAGAAAAAATTAACAATAACCTTATTGCATAGAAAATTAAAAAAATAGTTAAAGCTTACGAGTCCTATACGAATATAGTGTGCGATAAAAAAAATTAATGAAGAATTAAAGAATTCATAGAACGTTATGTCTTGATAGCAAATAAAATCAACTAGCAAAATTGAATCGGGGATTGATGAAATATTATAGCTTTGAGAGATAGTCATCACAAATGCACCATGACAATGCCACTGAGACAAACAAAGATCACTCACTGTGTTTTTTTATTTTGGCTTAGATTTACAGAGAGAAGATCGAATGAAGGTGTTTTGATCAATTCGAGAATGAATATTTAAAACTGTCAATTTTATTCTGAATCTGGCTATGAGAGAGAAGAGATGAAGATGAAGGAGGAGAAGGTGGATAGAAAACTAAATTTAAAATTTAGGGTGATTTGATATAATTTTTGAGATTTTTTGGATCGAAGAAAGTAGACAAGTTAGTTTTATATAATAGTGTTTATATATGAATATATAAATACCTCTATAGTTGTGTGTAATATTGTATAATTCGAGTGTATAATAATATATATTAAGTTTTTAAAAATATTGTTGTAAAAAGAATATGAAACTTTGTATATTAATGTAGATCGGATATATCTTTTATATATTGTTGTATTATCAAATTTTTTAAACATAGTTATAAGAAAGTAGTGGCTATGAGATAGAAAACTTAAAAATTAGGCTATTTAAATAACGTCAAAAATAATTTTTTTTACTGGGAACGAACTATTATGTTTTGAGCTAAAACTTTGTAATGTAAGTTTTGATTATTTTTTTTACAATATAAATTAGGCAATTTTATTTCTGTACACAAAATTATCTTAAATCTATCTATATATATAACATAGAGACCCTCAGGCCCAGTGATATGATTCTCTTAAACAACACGAATCACATTTACCTCTTTTCATAAATTTTGATAAATTTCTCTGCTTTTTTTCAAATTTAAAGTCTTTTAAAAATTTAAATAATAAAATAAAAATACATTCTTCTTGATTATAAAAAAAGAACACATCATTTTCAAAAAGATGAAAAACACTCTATTTACTTTATTATAAAGGTTTAACAGTTTAAACCTTTTTGTGATTATGTTAAACCTACCTAATTATCAAATTCGAAGAATTTAGAAATTACTTAGGAATTTATAAAAATTTATTGAAAAGCAATGACATTTTAACAAAAGGTGATACTCATGCTTGGAGTTTTGATTTTCACATTTATCTCTTTTATATGTTTTCTCGATATTTATATCTCTTTTCGTGAAGTTAATAATTTATGCTATGATGTTAGAAACAGAGAAGATGACTCATCATTTGTCTTTCAAATTCTCATTGCGAACTTTGAGAAGTCCTATTATTTAGTGTTATTTACAATTGTGTTCTTCTAAGTAAAATCAAACTGCTTTTTAATTAAATTTTTTTGATGAAAACTACCTTCCAATCTTTCATAAATTTTTTGTCTTGAAACTATAGCAATCAAGCAAAATCATGCTATGAACAAGGAAACATTCAAATATTTCTTATAGATAGTAAAAAAATTTATCCCTTATTAATTTCTTTTTTGTCTTAGCTGCCATTTGAATTGAAAACCTCAAGCTATTGATTTGAAACATTGTAATATATGGGCTAAATTTTTGTTCTCTATTAATTAATTTTTATTTTTTATGAAAATTATGTGATTATAGCCTATTATTTGACTGAAGAATTTTTGAATAAAACAATTACAATTACCAGTAAAAAAAAAGCAAAAGATCATTATTTTGATTTGAAATAACGCGATTTTATAGATTTTATGGCTAAGTGAACTTGAAAAAAGAAAAACAATTATAATAGATAATTTAAGTGATCTGGAGTTGAGTTTATGTATGGTACTCAAGCGTGATTTCAGGTAGAGCAGTGGGGGAAGATTTTAGAAAAATTATGAAAAAAGAGAAGGAAAGTAAAGGAATGAATCAGAAAGGGTTCATAATTGGTTGGGTTTTGCAAGCGATTTTTTGATGTTCGTAAGGTATTTTTTTTCATTGACAGTTATTAAAAAGATAAATATAATTCCTGTTTTTTTAAGGCGCCAAGCAGGTGAGACTATGTTTCTAACTTCTTCACAACAAAAAACTTAAATAAAATTAATTTATTTAAATATTATGTAGTAATGTCTTACTTGCTAATTAATCATAAATATATTCATCTTATAAGATTAGTGTTGCAATGGCTGAAAAAATTGTATTAGAGTCTCCTTCAACACATGATCCTAGATAAGTCATATAGTATTATCCTTTGTTAATATTTTTTCTTTGATTACTTATAATTCAAGCTTTTGCTATTGTTCGTAATATCTGTCAATAGTATAATGATATCATTTTAATTATGACTGTCTTCTTTAATCAATATTATTCAGATATTCATTTTGTCATATTAATTATATTAGTCTCTGGGAACGTGTGTTGCACGTTTGTCCCTTATCATTATTCTAAAACTTTTATATATTTAAAAAGTTGAGTTATAAAATAGGAAGTGCTGAAATTAACAATATTAATTTTATCATTTATATTTTATTGATTAAATAAAATTCATAAAAGCGGGACAATAATTTTGCTATCAAACTATGTATATCATGTAACTTGCTTTTCAGATGATGATTGAAAATCTGGATCAGTTTTTTCTACTCATCATCCAAAACAGTATTTTCCTCATCAACAGCTTCACCTATAAATTTACAATACTATATGAAAAGTCAAACAGAAAAATAACAAAAAATTAAGGGAGATATAGAGAATTCAAAATCAAAATAAAAATATACGTGAAGAAGAAAATAAAAAAGATTCTGAATTGAGCCGAAAACAAAAAAATCAGATACTATCATATGCTTACCTTTGTGAAGTTTATGCGTAAACGTAAATGATGAATGCACAAATGCTTACAAGAATGTTGAAAACTGATATATTGGTGGTAATTTATAGTATAGAGACTTGAAATATGTACTAATCTACTTAGAGGAGGGGAATAAATCACCCATTTATATGTTGTTTAAAGTACTCATAATTTGGAATACGTATAGATTTACATGGAGGAGGGAAAATAAATTAAGGGAACCATTTAAGAAAGCTTTTAAGGTGTGACTTTTAAGAAACCTTATACGAAGAAAATAGAAAGAGCCTGTGTTGAAAATTTTTACTCCAATAACCATCATAAATGTATACATAACCACCATTGGATATTGAACTAAGTCACTGTTAGGTTCAAGATTCTCAAGATTGAGAAGGAAGAAGATGAAGTACATGCAAGAGAGGATGAAAGGAAGAGAGGGTAAGATATCTCATTGATCTGATCAGAAAGGAAAAATGGAAAAGCTTAGCATACACGTGTATCTCTTGAGTATTTGTACTTTTAACTAACTTAACTAACTACTTAGTCTTACTAATACTGATTATCTAGCTAGTGGGCCTTATCAGCTTATAAGGCCTTATTTACAATTGGGCTTCTTATTATTTAGTCAACAGCCCCCCTCAAGCTAGGAGGTACAAACAGATTAAACATTCCTAGCTTGGAAATAAGAACTTCATGTTGTGCTCTCCCTAAGCTCTTTGTAAGTAAGTCTGTTGGCTGATCTTTAGTTGAAATATATTATGTCCTCACTAAGCCTTTCTGAATCTTTTCTCTTATAAAGTGACAGTCAATCTCGATATGTTTAGTCCTTTCATGGAACACAAGATTGGCAGCAATTTGAATAGCTGATTTGCTGTCACTATGAATGCATACTGGTAGTTGTAGTTGTAATCCAAGGTCTTTCATTAATCCAACCAACCATGTTAGTTCAAAAACTGTAGTTGCCATACTTCTATATTCAGCTTCTGCTGAACTTCTTGAAATGGTATTCTGTTTTTTTGACTTTCAGGAAATGAGTGAATCTCCTAGTTTTATCATGAATCCTGTAACAGATCTTCTTGTGAAGGAGCATGATGCCCAATCAGCATCACAAAATGCTGAGATTATGTCCTTCTTTTTGCTTGACATTAGGATTCCTAGACCATGTTGTTGTTTGATATACCTGACTATCCTAAGTGCAGCTTCCATGTGAGATCTCTTAGGTTGTTGTAGAAACTGACTGAGTGTTTGTACACTATATGATATATCAGGTCTTGTTACAGTTAGATATAACAACTTTCCAATGAGTCTCTGATAGCTTGCTTGATCTTCTAACACTTCATCTGTCATGTCAGGGTGTTTATTCTCATCTGAATCTGTCTTGTTCATTTTCTTCAACTGTTGATCATATTCTCTGGTAGTTAACTTTATGTTGATGTCCATAGGTGTAGTGGCTGGTCTTGAGGCACTGAGTCCTGTTTCTGAAATTAGTTCCAATGCATATTTTCTTTGATGCATCACCATTCCTGTTTCTGCTCTTGCAAATTCAATTCCTAGAAAATATTTTAGTTCTCCTAGGTCCTTTATTTTGAAAGCTTCTTGCAGTGCAACTTTTGTCTCTTTGATTAGCTCCAGGTTGTTCCCAGTTACCAGCATGTCATCTACATAGACCAATATAGCAACAAACCCCTTTTCTACCTTTTTTGTGTACAGAGAATGATCATACTGACTCTGCACAAAGTTGAACTTAAGTAGAGCCTCAACCAATTTAGCATTCTATTGTCTTGGTGCTTGTTTCAGACCATACAAAGATTTTCTAAGTCTGCATACCTGTCTTACTCCCCCCTGACTTTGAAATCCTTGAGGTAGGTCCATGTAAATCTCATCATGCAGATCACCTTGAAGAAAGGCATTGTATACATCCATCTGATGTATATGCCATTTTCTAGATGCAGCTATAGCTAGGATAGACCTCACAGTTACCATTTTTACCACTGGGCTAAAAGTTTCTTGATAATCAATTCCCTCTTGTTGACTATAGCCTTTTGCTACTAGCCTAGCTTTGTATCTCTCTATCTCTCCAGTGGCTTTGTATTTGACTTTGTATATCCATTTGCATCCAATTGGATTCTTGCCATTTGGTAGTTGAACCAGTTCCCAAGTATTGTTCTGCTGGAGTGCATCTACCTCAGCTTTCATAGCTTCAATCCACTTCTTATCTTTACTAGCTTCTGCATAAGTAGTAGGTTCAGTAATATGAGAAACATCTGATATGAAGGCAGTATATTTGGGATTTAAATGATCATAAGATAGATATTTTGACAGTGCATAAGGTGTATCAGTATTCATAGTTAGTGATACAAACTCTCTCATCCAGCATGGTGGATGAGTTCCTCTAGCTGATCTCCTTAAGGGTGCAGCTTCATCTTGGTTTGCACCAATGAGTTGATAGTGCTCTTCAACTGGCATTTCATCAGGTTCATTTGCTTCAGCTAGGTGCATTTCAGCAGGTTCATGTGCTCCAACTGGTGACATTTCACCAGGTTGATCATTGTTGTTTGATCCTGCCAACTGATGAATACTTGAAGATGTGTTAATAGTGATAGGCAACTCTGGAGCATTAACATGAGTTATCTCAGGACATGGAAACAAGAAAGTTGTTTTGGTAGGCATAGTTGAAAATGGGAATATGCTTTACTTGAATTCTACATCCCTGCTAACAAAAAAATTCTTAGTAGTAATATCATATAGTATGTATCCTTTTTGAGTTTCTGAATAGCCCATATGAACTGCACTTCTAGATCTAGATTGTAGTTTGTCTGTTTCCTGCACTACTTTAGCAAAACATAGACAACCAATAACTCTTAAGTGCAAAAGAGAAGGCTTCCTGTTATTCAGCTTCTCAAAAGGAGACATGTTGTTGATTACCTGTGATGGCAGTCTGTTAATTATGTACACTGCTGCTTGTACACAGTGACCCCAATACCTAATGGGAATATGAGCTTGAAACCTTATTGCTCTAGTTATTTCAAGTAGATGTCTTTGCTTTCTTTCAGCTACTCCATTCTGCTGAGGAGTATAGGGACAAGATTTTTGGTGAATGATGCCTAGACTGGTGAGCATATCATTACATAAAGAATTGACAAACTCTGTTCCATTGTCAGTTCTAATAGTTTTCACAGCAACATCATATTGAGTTCTAACATGCAACAGAAAATTCTTGATATGTAAGAAAACATCAGATTTCAATTTCAATAGAAAGATCCAAGTAAATCTAGTAAAGTCATCCACAACAGTTAAGAAAGACTTGTATCCATCATTAGTAGCAGTCCTATATGGACCCCATACATCCATGTGAACTAGATCAAATGGTCTAATAGTAGTAGTAGTAGTACTTTGAGTAAAAGGTAGCCTAGTTTGTTTTGCACAAGGACATATAGTGCAATTATTTAAAGATTCTACAATCTTAGAAATACTAGATGGTATTAGTTTGTTCAGAGTGCCAGCAGAAACATGTCCCATTCTCTTATGCCATAGACTAATATATTCTTTGGCTACTACATTCACAGTTGTCAATCCATAGTTGGCTCTTTGAGCTTTAGGAATACTGAATCCTGTAAGATAGTAGAGACCTTCCTTCTCTTCACCAATCTCCTTCACCTTCCCAATGAAGAGATCCTGAAACACACAAAAACCAGGATAGAACTTCACTGAGCAGTTCAGTTGCCTGGTGATTTTAGACAATGACAGGAGATTGAATTTGAAGGCAGGAACATAAAACACATTTTGAATGCTAGTTGTAGGTGATATACTACTTGAGCCAATATGAGACACTGTAGTTATTTCACCATTGGGTAGTACTATTTGTTTTGGCTTATTAGGTCGAGAGAGTGTATTAGTGTCTAACATAGATAAATCAGAAGTCATATGATTTGTAGCCCCTGAGTCAACAATCCAATCAGGTGTATTGGTGGTGACCAACAGAGCACTACAAGTACCTGTCATGTTAGCAGAGTGTGTGTTGTTGATGTGTTGTTGTTCCATCTGTTGAGTATTGTGACTATTTTCCAGCTTCTGACATATATCAGCATACTGAGACTTAGTGAACCAGGGCCCTTCATTCATTACATTCTGAGAGTTTTATGGTTGGTTTGAACTAGTAGGTACATAGTAGTTGCCCATCTGACTACTCTGTGAATATTGAGTGGGTTGTACCTGTGAGTAACCACCTGATGACTGCCAATCTTGTACCATGACATTGTGAGCAGCATTGTAGGTGGGAGGTCCACCACCTCTTTTGTGTCTAGCCCTGTTATCAGATTGTCCTTGCCTTGATTCATACTTGTCAGTTTGATTAAACTTGGGATGATCTTAAGGATACCCAATCAACTTGTAACAATCTACCTTGTAGTGGCCTTTGAACTTGCAATGACCACAAAAGGCATTTGGATTGTAATTAGGATTATACCTTTTCTTGAACCTTGTGTTAGTATTTCCAGTTCTAGAGTACATGGCCATTGCATCATTCTCACCAAGTCCTTGACTTTTATTGGTCATAGCCCCTAGCAATCCAGTTGCACTAGATGCAGATGCAACAGATACTGTCCTTTGATTCTCATCACTCATTACCATTGCATAGGCTTGATTTACACTTGGTAAGGGGCTAAGCAGAAGGATATGACTTCTAACTTGAGAGTACGACTCATTTAATCCATTAGAAACTGATATAGCTTTTGTCTCTGTAGATATATGACAAATTCTTTAGAGCTCTCATAGTTACAGCTAGGTGCAGGGATCATGGAGCTAAACTCATCCCATAGATCTTTCAACTTTGTGTAGTGCACAGACACTGACTGAGTCCCTTGTGTCCAAGTAGCAATCTCTTGATGAATATTAAATGCCCTAGATCCATCAACTTTTTCAAACCTTTCCCTTCTGCCTGTGCATTAGTTGCATATACTACTCCTCCAATCAAATTGCTTGCCATAGAATTCATAAGCCATGACAGGACTATTGCATTTACTCTCTCCCACTGATTTCCTAAACTATCAGGAATGGACTCCTTTCTACAAGAGCCATCCACCAATCCTAATTTATTTCTTCCTAGTAAAGCAATTCTCATAGATTTACTCCAGACAGTGTAATTCTCATTGCCTTTCAATTGAAAGGAGATTATTGAAGTTCCACTTACATCTGTGGACTGCAGATACAGAGGATGATTGTAGTCAATTGTTTGCACAGAATTGTTAGGTACTCCAGTTCCATTGCTTGTGTTACCACTCCCTTCAAGAGCCATCTTACAACGAAGTTAGTCAAATTTCCTTCAGAACTTTTGTCAAACAGAAAGAGAACTTTGCAGATCTACAAGTTTTCCAGGTTTTTTTACTCAGACGATCTCAGAAAAATTCTCGAACAACTCAGATATCTCACACTTTAACACTGATTAACAGAACTTCTCAAATCTCACTCGAACATTTCGAACACAACCACTTCTGGTAGATTATCAAGTTTGCAATTGAATTTAGCAATTGCTTGAATTTTTGGTACTAATATTCTTCTGCAATTGACTTTAACAATTGCTATTGATCCTTCCAATTAACACCTCTACTCGATCATAATCTGCTCTGATACCATGAACTAAGTCACTGTTAGGTTCAAGATTCTCAAGATTGAGAAGGAAGAAGATGAAGTACATGCAAGAGAGGATGAAATGAAGAGAGGGTAAAATATCTCATTGATCTGATCAGAAAAGAAAAATGGAAAAGCTTAGCATACACATGTATCTCTTGAGTATTTATACTTTTAACTAACTTAACTAACTACTTAGTCTTACTAATACTGATTATCTAGCTAGTGGGCCTTATTTACAATTGGGCTTTTTATTATTTAGTCAACAGATATGCAATACTCGAGAAATAGGAAAATAAGGCAAAAATACAGGAAAACTCAAAAAAGAAAAAAGTTGAGAAAAATGACAATATTGTTTATGCATAGTTTTATACGTGTGTATAAATATAAACATTGCATTAGTTATATTTTCAAATGGCAACATAATATTTACAGTAAAGACTAATGAAATTAATTAACTATGACCATGCAATGCCTATAAATGATCAGTTCATTAATTAACTATGACCATGCAATGCCTATAAATGATCACTAAATCACTGTACTAATGACAATGACTCTTGAGATTTCTAAACTGAAAATGAGATGGGTAAATGGTAATTGAGAAAATGTAATTAAGAAATATCTTTTTGGTTTTCTACTATATGAAACTAATAGAAAAAAATACAAATTCAATTAATGTATATTTACATTTTTGTACAAAAATTCTGTAGTAGTAGTATTTGATTGAAGAGGTAATAATATCGTTCAATATTTAAAGGACATTTTAGTAATTCAATTTTTAACTTTCTTGATTCCACTTTTAAAATAGTATAGAAAGATTATTCTTGTGAATTTTCTCTCCTTCTATTATTATGTTAGAATTATTTTTGGAGTTCATTATTTGAAAAGTCTATGGCTATCAACTCTTCAACGGTAATAATAGATATCATTACCAAAAAATTGATAGTTATAGAAGCTTTTCCTTCGCGAGTAGATCTTTTTTGTTGCTGAAATTCTAGATTCTTCTTGATTTTCTAAGAAAAAAATGAAGCTAAAATGGTTATTTCTACCTTGCAATTATCTATTTGATGGTTAAACTATTATTTGTAGAAACAACAGATATTATAATTTTTGAATTGTATATGAAAATGAATTAGTTTGAACTCTTATAACCTCTATAAGAAAATTAATCTGATATATATTTCACAAGAAGTAGCATGAGATCTTTTTCCTTTCCCAGGCTTGCAATAATTGTATTTTTTTTAACTTTCTTTTTATATCAAATAATAATGTTACTATTATTGTAGCTTAAGTAATATACTATGAGTTATATATGGCATGCTGAAAATTATTACTTGTCATTATTTTTATTTTTATTTGGTATTTGAAATGTAAGGTATGATTGAGAACAACATTGTACTATTAATTATGTTTTAATTATTTTTCGCTAAGGCTTTTCAAAAAGTCTCTATTACCACGTATTTGAGATTTTGTATTAACAAAATCTTTCATGACAGGTTGTCGTGTTATTAAGCTTTTACTCTAGAATTTGTTATACTACCTTTTAGCTTACAAGATATTTCTTATCTTAATCAGGTTTCTATGGATGTTAGCTATTTTGTATTTTATTTTTTTCAATTTTTGTTTCTTATTATTTATATTTTAGTTTACGATCTACTTCAAGTTCAACTAAACATTTATCTTCAGAGCTAATTTTTTATGAGGTACCTACTGAAGTATTGGTTTAAAGTTATCACTATTTGATAATTGTTAATACTGATGAGATTGTTCTCTCTTATACATTAGCAATTACACAACTTACATAATTGTTAATACTGATGAGATTGTTCTCTCTTATACATTAGCAATTACACAACTTACATACTTGATTCAACGATTACATTGTTAGATCTTACCCTTGAATGTCATTCTTGAATAGATAAGTGAACAACAAAATATTGATTCTTATAGGATAATGATAAGGCAATCTTAGATAGTTATTCTAGAGTACCGAAAAATTTGACATTCAATGTGATTACGTGAATTGAAGATGTTCTTTTTGGAGATAAGACCATGAAAATCAAAGAAGAATAGAGATCGCGCCTTTTCTAATTTCTGCAAATGTAGATCATATTATAGCGCTTCTAGAATACAGTTAAACTTCCTATAACAAAGGATTATTATCGAATAATATTAAGGATAAACAATTGTAGTCTTATCACTATATTTTGAATTATCCTTTGTATATCAGTTAGCTAGTATTTAGGAGATTTAATCTCATGTAAACTCTATCTCATGTATTTCAAACCTGATGTAAATACTATATATACGTGAATGGAAAATACTCTCAGATTAACGAGAGTCATTATCAAAGTCTCCGTCTTTAACTTGGTATCAGAGCAGTGTGCGATTCCTGCTCCTTCTTCCTTTTCCGCTCCTTTTTCTTTTTTCTGCGTCTATATGGCTTCTCAAACAACCTCTGGAAATCAGTCCTCTTCAGCCAACAATCTACTTGTGGCACTATCAGGAGGATCAAACAACAGAGTTTCCTTACCTTCTCTCAATTTCACACTTAACCAAGATAATTATCTACTATGGGATACCACAATCAGATCTGCTCTTGAGGTGTTTAACTGGGAGAAACATCTTGACTCTACCAAAAGGCCCACACCCACGGTTGTGTCACCTTCAACCGATAGCTCTTCCACAAATCAAACTCATGTTCCTAATCCGGAATATGAGACTTGGAAATCCCATGATAGAGTTATCCTCCTTTGGATCAAAACAACTATTGATCCTTCTATCCTTGGACACATTATCCAGTCTCGAACCACGGCTGAGACCTGGACTAGCCTTCATCATATTTTTCAAACTCAATCCCTTGCTCGGGTGATGACTTTGCGTCTCCAACTATAAACAGTGACCAAGGGTAGTCTTTCTATCATGGAGTACGTCCAACGCAAACGTACAATTGCCAACAATCTTGCTATGGCTCTTCAACCTGTAGCCAATTCTGAATTGGTGAGTTATATCTTATATGGACTTGATCCAGCTTATCCCTTCCGCACAGCCATCAACCTTCGCTTTTCTCCTGTCACTTGCGAGGAACTTCTTGGTCTTCTCCTACAAGAAGAACAAAAACTTGCAGATGAATCTGCCCATGTTACTATCTCGGCTAATATTGCCAATCGTCAAGGATTTCAGTCTCGGCCTTCTTAACACTCCAGTACAACATCAAATCAATACCAACAACGCAATCCCAAATGCAATGACAATAGACGGCCATCAAATCGTCCCATTTGCCAGATCTGTGAGAAACTTGGTCATGTGGCAAAAAATTGCTATAATCGATTCAACAACCAGTACCCTCCTACTAATGCACCTCGCCCACAAGCCAATGTTGCTGCCTCCTCATCGGCTATCTTAGACCCCTCTTGGTGTCTTAACTCAGGCGCTACAAATCATGTCACTGGGGAAGTTGGTAATCTCTCCATCACCTCAGACTATTCTGGGGATGACTCGCTTGCTGTTGGTAACAGTTCTAAACTCCCTATAACTCACATTGGTTCTTCTATTATTCGCTCTCCTTCTCGGTCTTTTCACTTAAAAAATGTTTTAATTGTTCCTCAAATTACAACCAATCTCCTGAGTGTTTCTCAATTTACTCGTGATAACAAGTCATAATTGAGTTTCACCCTTCTTGTTGTCTTATAAAGGATCTGCAGGGAAAGGTTCTTCTTCGAGGAATGATTAAGCATGGCCTTTATCGTCTTGCTGCCTCTCGTTTTTCATCTCAACCTAGAGCTTTTTTGGGTGTCAAGGTTCCTCCCCAAACATGGCATGATCGACTTGGTCATCCTCATGAGTCCGTTCTCCGTCGTTTGGCTTCCAATGTTCATCTTCCAGTTTCAAGCAATAAACTCCACTCAGTTTGTGGTCCATGTCAACTTGGCAAGAGTCGTCGTCTACATTTAGCATCGTCTCATATGTCAAGTTCTTTTCCTTTTGAATTAGTTTATTCCGATGTATGGGGCCCTGCTCCCATTGATTCTGTTAATGGAAACAAGTACTTTGTTCAATTTTTGGATGACTATTCCAAGTTTGTATGGATCTTTTTTATGTCTTCTAAATCTCAAGTGTTCACCGTCTTTAAGCATTTTATCAAAATGGCGGAAACTCAATTTAGTTGCAAAATTAAATCCATTCAAACTGATTGGGGTGGTGAATATCGCAATGTTTCTACCTTTGTCCAGCAATTAGGTATCATTCATCGCGTCACTTGCCCTCATACTCATGAACAAAACGGCGCTCCTGAACGTCGTAACCACATCATTGTTGAAAAGGGACATGCTCTTCTTGCAAATTCATCTCTTCCCTTACATTTTTGGGAACATGCCTTCTCCACATCCACTTATCTTCATAATCGAATGATTAGTCCTTCCCTTAATTTTCAATCTCCATTTTCTCTTCTCTATAATCGTAGTCCTGATTACTCGTTACTTAAAGGTTTTGGATGTCTATGTTATCCTTTTCTGCGTCCCTACAACAATCATAAACTTCAGTATCGATCATTGCCTTGTGTTTTCTTAGGTTACAGTAGCAAACACAAAGGGTACCTATGCTTTCATGTTTCATCAAGCCGTCTTTACGTTGCCCGTCATGTAATTTTTGATGAACAAAGCTTTCCTTACTCCACAGTGACCAGCAGCTCCAAACCTGCATCTCCCACTTTAAACTCCCTCAATCTTGATATACTCACCTCTTTATTACCCTCATCCAATCCCTTTCCAGTTCCTACCATGTCTTCGTCCACTTTCTCCCACCCCGATAATCCAATTCTCTCATCTAGTACGCCATCATCCTCTCCCCCTCCCGTGTCTTCCACTTCTCAGTCCTTGGAACCACCCAATCCCTCCGCTTCTCCACCTCCCAGTTCCGCTTCTCCGCATTCTGTTCCTCCATCTTCTACCCTTCCCTACCTTCGCCAATCCTCAACTTCTATACACCCCATGACTACCAGAGCCCGAACTAATTCTCTTAAACCTAGGGCATTCCTATCTACTGTCCCGACCTCTTTCTCCTCTTCTCAGGTGGAACCAAAAACCTACAAGCAGGCAAGCTCATCTCCTGAATGGTGTGAGGCCATGTCACATGAATATAATGCCTTGATTCGTAATGACACTTGGTCCCTCGAGCCATGTCCTCCTCATGCCAACATTGTCGGGTGTAAATGGGTATTCAAAATTAAACGACATGCTAATGGGCAAATAGAGTGGTATAAAAGGATATCACCAAGAAGAGGGTGTTGATTATTTTGATACTTTTAGCCCGGTTGTGAAGCCTACTACCATTCGGGTGGTCTTATCACTTGCTCTTGCTCGCGGCTGGGAACTTAAACAACTTGATGTTAATAATGCTTTCTTAAATGGCGATCTTCAAGAGGTTGTTTACATGTCTCAGCCCCCTGGCTTTGTTGATACTCAGCATCCTAATCATGTTTGTCACCTAAGAAAAACGCTCTATGGTTTGAAACAAGCTCCTCGGGCTTGGTTTATGAAACTGAAAAATTTTCTGGTGCAACAGGGGTTTCAAAGTTGTTATACTGACTCCTCCCTATTTGTTCGCAACTGTGTCTCTTCTATTACCTACCTTCTCATCTACGTGGATGATATCATTCTTACAGGTAATGACTCTAATTTTATCTCCACCTTTACAGCAACTTTGGACTCCGTTTTCTCCCTTAAGGACTTGGGCAATTTGAGTTTCTTTCTTGGGATTGAAGTACTGCATCACAGTGGTTCTTTGCTACTGTCTCAATCCTCATACATCAAGGAGCTCCTCCACCGTAGCCACCTCCAAGATGCTAAACCATTACAAACCCCTGCTGACTCCACTGCCACACTCACACGTGATGGACCGCCTGCTCCGAATGCTACTTTATATCGTAGTATTGTTGGTGCATTGCAATACGCCACCATTACTCGTCCAGATATCTCTTATGCTGTTAATCGAGTTTGTCAGTTTATGCACGATCCTAGACTATCTCACTGGTCTGCAGTTAAGCGCATTTTGCGCTACCTTAAGGGCACTTTGCATCTTGGTCTCCAATTTTTTCCATCATCAGATCGGTCTCTTCGAGCTTATTCGGATGCAGGATGGGCTGCCGACGTTCTTGATCGTCGCTCTCACCATGGCTATGCCATCTTTCTAGGGGGTAATCTTGTGAGCTGGTCTTCTCGTAAGCAAACTGTTGTGGCTCGCTCCAGCACTGAGGCAGAGTATAGAGCAGTTGCCTTCACCACTGCCGAAGTTGCCTGGCTCCAGAATCTTTTATTTGAACTTGGTGTCACTTGCAACAAGTCACCAGTGCTCCTCTGTGATAATCTAAGTGCACTTTACATGTGCACCAATCCAGTTTTTCACAATCGATCAAAACATATTGAGATTGATTATCATTTTGTTCGTGAGAAGGTTGAGCGAGGCTTATTGTCTGTTCGTTATGTTCCGACTCATGATCAATATGCGGATATCTTCACAAAGGCACTCGGCTCGTCCCTTTTTATTCATTTCCGCGACAAGTTCAATGTTCGTACACTACCGTTGAGCTTGACGGGGGATATTAAGGATAAACAATTGTAGTCTTATCACTATATTTTGAATTATCCTTTGTATATCAGTTAGCTAGTATTTAGGAGATTTAATCTCATGTAAACTCTATCTCATGTATTTCAAACCTGATGTAAATACTCACCACCAATAGTATTTCAAACCTGATGTAAATACTATATATCAGTTAAATTTTGTTTTTTTTTTTTCATGATTTTGTATATTTATAATTCATATTCAAACGCCAAAATTTTTGTAGCTTTTTATTTTTATTACTTATTATGTTACTTAAATTTGTTGATGAGGACATTTTAGGTTTGTTCCACCTGCATTTTGCAATAATATTACGTCCCTCATACAGATGCTAACATAATACATCCTCTTTGAAAGAAACTTTTTTTAAGCATGAGAAATTAAAATAATTTATGATAAATAAAAAGTAAAAAACAATATGTATTACTTGATGATACAATCTAATGAGACTTTTCATTTACTAAATTACTGTCATAAGAACAGTTTCTTAATTTCCTACTTAGGATTTAACTAATAGAAGCGCATGAATTTAGTGCGCCATATGAGTCATTAAAATTAAGAAAGACTTTTAAAATAATCGATTTGCACACACTTTACACATCCAAGGGACGTAGCCCAATGGTTTTAAATGTTTAAGAAGAGTCATGGCAGCAAAGCGCGCGCAGGTTCGACTCTTGGCGGCTGCTCCTTTTGTTTTTACCTTTATTTTCTTTTGTTAAAAGAGCTCTTATTTGATTGCTTATTAAGAATAAGGATACTTAGTTAATTATAGGAATTTTTACATAAACAATTACTTTTATATCTATTATTACTCTTTTTGAGGGACTTTTTTTTATTACCATTTGTAGCTTACCATTACCATTAATAGCTGTTATATTTAACCGACACAACTACTCCATTCTCTGTGCAGCCAGCGAGCAACCAATGAAACCAGCACCACCAATGGTGAACTGGGAAGAATCAGATGAAGCTCCGTGAGCTTGCTGTACCAAATTCAATGTCCCTCTGTTCCACCACCGTGACACCAAACTCCGGCAAAATCCCATGAACAATAAACCCCAATGAACCAATCCCCTTGCTCCCTCTCCCTTCTCGGTCCGGCGAAATCACGCCACTCCGGCGAAACAAACAAACAAACAACAACTCTGTCCAGCAACACCCACACTCCCACGCAAATCAGAGGCCAACGAGTTTTCCCTTACCTGTTCTGAAGCAATATGAAATGGATCTACTCATATTCGAAATGACCCAGTTGTAAACAAACGAACAAAAATCAGTACGCTAGAAGAGAAATGAAAATTAAATTGGAAACAACAAATTCTTGAAATTGAATGGAACAGAAAACCCAAAAGATTGTAAATTGTGCTAACAAATAATTTTTCAGTGAGATCAAAGGGACAGAGGAAAAAGTTACGATTTTGTTCAGAGGATCTGTAGGCAAAAAGGAAGATAACGAAACACTTGAAAAAGTTGTATTAAATATAAAGGATAGTCTCAATACAATTCGAATTCAATACTATTATATATGATTATGAATTTGATAGCTGTTATTCCAAAACATATATAATACAATTAATTTAAATAGTACTGAAATATTTGAATTTAGATATAATACTTATCATAAATTTGTATTAAAAAGGTTTTAGTTATATATTCATCACGTGTCTTAAAACATACCTATAATATATTGAATTCAAAATGTATGATAATTGTTGTTTATTTTTTTCGTTAAAACGTATTATACATAAATTTCAAATATTCAAATACTATTCAAATTAGTTTATGTGTTAGTACATTGAAATTGTGTTAGAAATGTATTATATGTATTTTTAGCTGATTCTGCTATTTTTGGTAAGAAAAGTAAGGCTATAATCTGTAAGAGAAAAAATTATACTATGATTCGTAAATAAGACTTTATAATATATTATTTATGTAAAAAGGCCTTAATTATTGCCAACTCGTGGTAATTAATTTGATAAGCCGTTTTGTGGTCTAATATAGTTAATAAATTTGTTATTTTTGAAATAATTCAAAATTAATATTAGTTATTAGAAATTCTTAATTAGAGACCTACATAAAAATATAAGAATAAAATAAAATTTGTATAGCCAACTGGATAGCTAATGGATTTGTCTTTGATTTTTTTTATATTAAATTAAACATGAACTCATTAACGCTAAATATTACGCAGTTTAATTTTAAAATTTTTGGTACATTTATTCATAAAAAAATTAATTATTAATACTACGTAGTTTAATTTTAAAATTTTCAATACACTTATTCATCAAAAAAAAAATTACTTATATAATATTTGAACACCTTTGATAAAATTTCTGGTCATCCAACATAGAGTTGACGAGAGTAAGGGTACACCCAAAGATAGATATTGAGTTCTCCATGTAGCAAGTTTTTTGTCACATCTCTCCGAGACATAATCCCAGATTTTCTTTTGACTTATTCTTTGTCCCCAGTGGCATCCCCAGATACTTGGTGGGTATCGACTCCAGCTGACACCCAGGGTTTCTTGCCAAGTTCTGACTTTACATTCAAAACATATTCAAACCAAAGCAGAAGATAATGACAATGATAGCAACTTACTTGGGATGTTCTTAAACCACCTCAACATTGTTTGCTGTGCTCTTCAACAGATTTTACAGTCGCTTCATCTTCATTTTTGTACCTCACAGACCAACCATGTGCAACTCCAGAAAATATCTTCACAAAAGCATCAACATGTATTAAAAGACCATAACATCCCATTCATTCTCATTAGTGATAATACAATGTGGATATGCACTCCAAGTCCTATTAAACATCTGTTGATCAGTAATCGTTGGTAAATCATGTATCAAGCAGCTCGAGTACTTACACGATATGAAGTTTGTTAACTCAACCATATCTTTGAACAGTAAAAATCAATCTAATGTAAAGTTTACACCTACAAACTAAAACAAAGCTTTTGTTTCAGATAGCGCTCTATGGTTCATGTACAGACCACATAACCTGGTAATTAATGAGCATATCACTCAACTACAATACTGCATAATTACAACAATTCAAAAATTTGGAGCATGTTTCTTATATGTATATCCAATGGACCTTTAAATACAGAAATTTTGCATTAATGGATGCTTAATCATCCCTCAACATCTTTTTTCCTTTTTATTTCTTCTTTTTGTTTTCCCTCTCACTGAAGCAGAATTGGTTGTGTAGTCAGCAAGTAATATCTTTAGTAGAATAATAAAGTCAATAGTTAATCAAAGTGCTTGAAGGAGTGAGCTATTCTGCGTTCTTCATAAAACAGCATAAGCAGGCTTGATCACTCATGGAAAGGATTAGAAGTAATCTCTACCACAACATGAGATTGAAACCATAACAGTTGAACACCCAAACAAATTAGGAACTTATGACTTCAGAAATATGAATGACCAAACTGCTAAGTTATGAAAGCAATTGATTCTATCATACTCCAACATAAATCCTCAAACTTCAAAAGTTAGAAATTCAAAAGTACACATATTACCAAATAGTGATTGAAAAGATTACTAATATTCTTTTATATACACCAGGCTTATAGTTCCTTGTCCATCAAACTGTCAGTTTGAGCTACAAAGCTCAAAAAAAATTCACAGCAGGAAAGGGGAACAAAATAGACTTTTGGAAATACACAAGGTTTTGGAATATCATAAACAACCTCTCTACCTCTGAGGTAGGAGTAAGGTCTGCGTACACTCTACCCTCCCCAGATTCCACTTTGTGGGATTATACTGGGTATGTTGTTGTACAAGGTTTTGGAATAAAAGGAAAAGAAAGATATTGAATTTGATTATGAACAATTCTTGACAGGTATATTTTTCTGATGCACATGTTCTAGTCTCCAGATTAGATCTTTTATGGCTACTCCCCTTACTAATGATGTTAAGAATAAAAAGGTAAAATAGCTTATGGTGCAAAACTAACGCAGAACACAAGTTGAGAGGAAACATTTTTTTTTTGCAGAACTACGTGCAATACAACTTTTTGGGAGGGCTTTATGTTTTATTCTATATTATCATTGATTATTTCTGAGTACCATCGACTGTCATGAAATCGACAGAAAGTAGTAAAATGAGCACATGCATGAGCATAATCAGTTATAAGGAAAAAGGAATAAGCCACAAGAAAATCCTAGAATACCCATCATCTAATCGGTACCTTTCATGGTAGTTTTTGATGACGCTGTGAAATCACCAATGCAGCTACTGGGAAGAAGCAGAAACTCCAAAACAATGTCATTACAAACCCCCTTAGATCTCCAACACATTCACCTCCTCAGAAGATGTCGTCGTTTCAGGCAGTTCAAGCACAATTTGAATGGAACAGAAAGAGAACCAAAGGCAACAAATTGTGTTTTCGAGAGCTGAGACAAAGAGCAAAAACAAAGGAACATCTAAGATACGATATCCATGGACAATAAATCGGATCCGAGGAACTCTAAAACAAGAGTAAAAGAACACAAATAGGAGAGAGGAAAAGAGAGAAGTAAAGAAGAAAGGTGAAAGAATTTAGGTACATTTAAATCATTCTGAATATCATGCCAAAAAAACTTCAGACTATCAGAATTTTTAAAAAAGAATGAAAATCTAATAAGAATTTTTCAAGCACAGAGAAAGAAGGGGAAAGTTACCGCTTCAGCACAACAAACTGAAGCAAGAGAAGCATAAAAAAAGAAACTCAATCCGGTAAGATAGGAAAGAGATTACTAGCCAAAAGTGCAATTGCAAATTTGAAGTTTTTCCATCGACAAAGTGGTTGGGAAAGCCCAAAGATGACAAGATAGATTACGAGTTTGTGCATGAATTTAACTCAAAGAGACCATTAAAAATAGGAAATATTTTAATGGTGATGCATTGCTCGTCGCCAGATTCACGACAAACCTGAAATATGCCTCTTGACTATGTTTGACAACAACAACATCATACCCAGTATAGTCCCACAAAGTGGGATATGGTGAGGTAGAGTGTACACAGACCGTACCTCTTGACTATGTTTGACAAAGAACATATATATGCTGGCCGTGAATGCGCATGCACCATGATATGTTAAGATCTGCTATTAAGAACAACGTACGATAAGAATGTGGAAGTACCTTTATCTATCAAGGCTGGCAATCACAATGTGAAATACATACCAAAGCAACAACTAAAGAGAAATTCCCAGATTCTGTCAATGTTCTTTGCTGGCTAGCTTGCTTCCACACAGTTTTGAGATGTGATGTAGATATTCTCATCAACTTTAATCTTTAGGTTACAAGTGGATAGTGATGAGGTGAAAATCCAACACTATTTCATGTAAACATAATACATGTATCCTATAAAAAGAGCACAAGTCATAGAGAACTGGCGAAGTTGCCACAATTCCTTACCACTCCAGTATCAGTGAGACTTTTGATGAAACTTTGTATAACTAGTAGACATATGATCATTTCTACAAGAAATTTCTAGTGTCAGAGTATAATAAGTGATGAACATAATACAATCTCTCCCACTATCTATCTACCTATCCACCCCTTTCTAAAATTGTATCCTTTACAATTATTAAGTCGTCCACTTGGTTGTAATTCTATTATCAAGTAAAGGCGCTAGAGGATCAATTGTCAGGACATCTCAATTTCCTTTTGAAGTGGATGTGGCTTCCTCTACGATGGCCAATGATGGAATCTAAGCAGATTTGGCTTGAGCAATTGCAGCAGCAATGATTGATTTCAGCCAACGGGAGAGGTTGATCAAGAAAAGTGTGTAGACAAAATAGCAAGTGATTGTCCAAGTGACTAACCCCTGCAAACAGATAAAGGTTCGGTTATTATGAATTTGAGAATAGCTAACTTCCAGTTCTAAGGTGTCAAGAGGAATGGCAAATAGTGTAAGGTTTTGCTTGCTGATATGCCACTTCAATTACCTGTCCAAAGATCTGGATGTTTGCTTGAGGATAATACCACAAATTAAACCATCTGAAAAGTGTTGTCTTGTCAATGCTCCAAAAAATATTTGGTAGGCACATAGAATATTAGTTAAATAAAATATGTAATGTAATGCAGAGGCTTGGAGTAGTAAAGAGATTTCTTACTCCATTGCAGGGATCTCAGCAAGTGGGCAGGCAAGACCTACAAAACAGGCTAATGCAAACCCCAGTCTTGTTCTATCTAGCAAAAACCATATGAGTTGTGCTCCTGCAAACAAGACATAGGCTTCGACGTTGTCTGGCACTCCGGCTTTGTACATTTCAGCACTTAATTCAATGAATAACACCACTGCTCTGAGTAACATTAGAAACATTTAATAAAATAGAAAATTGCATACGTACATGGATGCTTGTAGTTTGAGATGATTACATGATACAAGGGAAGCGATAGTTGTGATACCCTCTGGAGGCTGCTGAGAAGAGAAGTTGTGCTCAAGCAGCAAGTGCAGCAGACCCACAGAGCAGTAAAATAAGCCAAGCAAAGGCGGAACCTGAAAGAGACTCGGCTCGACTTAATTCCCGAAATTAAGGCCAGAAAAAATAACTTGGCAGCTTACCCATATATTTGTGTGAAGAGAAGCAACATCAATTGCCCCATTTTGGTACACCACTAGATGGACTCTGGAATGTATTCCATCAATAAGGGGGCCCAAGAAGAAGCCTGTCGCGAAGAGAGAGAGTGCCACTAATGGCCATGGGGCTCTACTTACAGTCACTTTAATAGTATCTATTTCACTCTGCTTTCTCGCTTCTAACTTCTTCACTAACTTCTTCTTCTTCAAGATGGCAAGGGGACAAGGACCGGGGATGCAGATGGGACTAGGTTTGAGTCGGTAATAGGAAGACGACCTGAGTAAACAACTGGGAGAGCCAAAAGTCACAGAAATCTCCATTCTTTTTTACTCCTACAGGAGCACTTTGATTTTTGATCCACACTCTCCAGAAAATACTGCCTCTTTCCGCTGCTCCTTCGGGAGATTCTCGAAAGCCAATAAATTCCAAAGAATTGAACAGGAGTGACTTACCCACCAACCTTAACTACTCGGTTATTACCGAAAAAAATCAAAATAAGAAGGCAAATTACTCCGTCCATTTCTAAATACTTTTTATTCTTGTTAAAAATAAATATTCCATAATTTTATTATTTTAAAAAAATATATAATTAATTATTTATTTTCATTTTTATCCTTAATCATAAATATGAAGAAATATTAATATATTATTAAGTAGAGAGAAATAATAAATAAGAATTTTCTTAAGAGGCGTGCAAATAAGCTGAATAACCACCGGGAAAAATTATTCTTCATGCGATCATATATCACTAAATTCACAAAATGATTTTTTGTATTTTAATAAAAGTGATGAAATGCTTATAATAACAAAAACAAAAAATAAAATATACAATTTAAGACATGACCTATGAAAAAATTCAAAAAGCAAAGATTCAAAGAATAATTACACGTGAAAAAATAGAACAAAAAACATAAATCTAAAACAAGAAAATAAAATATTAGTAATTTAAGCATATATCTAATTTTATATTTAAAAAAATAGTTATTTGCTAGCCATGTTTTCTTTCTGTGATAACGCTAGTAATGTAGGACTTCAAGAATTTAGGAAGCTGAACATGCTCAAAAGATGCCGAAAACTTTTAGCTTTGATCATTCCACGAAGTCGCACATTGTCCAAGATTCTCGGCCCATTGTTGTTGTAACACCTCGAACTTTTTGGGCTAAGATTTGAACTATTCTACGCATGTAGATAGACTCGAAGTCGATGAATTTTTTGTTGTACCTAGGTGTAAATATCAATTCTTAAGTGAGGAATGAGTATTGGATGTGAATCAAGGTCATAATAAACCTCTAGCACAAAATTGAGTTGAAAGGTTCTCTACCGATTAAGTTTCCGTATGAGTTTTTACTAGGTTCAACTTCAAACAAGTATCCTCCTAGAATTTGAAGAGTTACATAACCTATTACCCACCAAATTAAATATTTTTGAGTCTTCTTTCCAACGCCACCGATCACTCGTCAATTCAAGTTTCGAGTAAAAAATTATGCACGTTTTACCGAGCATTAGCAGGCTGAGGCGATGGCTGACGCACCGCCCCAACCCCAAAACTTCAGAATGTTGTTTTTTAAGCAGGTTGGCGCACTAAATGGCACGCCGCGCCGCGCCAACCCTATTTCCCACTTTTTTTTCCTCATCTTTTCACGTTCTCGGAGGGGTATTTTCATCCTTTCCTTAATCCATGACCCCAATCCCACGATTTCTTCTATAACGGAATACCCTCATAAATTGATCTATTCTTCTCCTACCTCTTCCCCAAACTCCAAAAAGGCATAATAGTCTCTCAAGCAACAAGTTCTTCTTCTTCTCCAATGTATGTAAGGCTACCTTTTTTTCATCATTTCTCACGAATGTCGTATCACATATCGAAATAACTCTCATGAACAAAACTAGGGTTAGGAAAATCCTAATGATTATGATAAATCTTATATTTCTCACGAAGACCTCATGAATTCCTCTATTCATGTCTTCTCATCTCATGTTTTACTTAAATTATGTGTTTCTATGGATGTTCCTCTATATACACTTATGAAATTGATAAACCTAATTTATGTGTCGTCTATGGATTTTTCTATGTGAATCTAATGATCAAACTTACGAAACTATAATTACCTTTGAATCCTATGAATTTTATGAATCTCAATTATGAACTTTTATGATAATATAACTTCTATAATTTTTGATACAAACTCTTTTACTTATGTTTCAACATGATTATATGAACTCCTCAACCATAAATTATGTTAAAATGGCAGCGAACATTCCAAGAGCTTACTCTTGATAAAGGTATGAAAATCTATAACTTATGAACTATAACAAGATGAATTATGATATTACTTTATGTTAATCCTCTGTGATATTGATTAATAGCATAACATATGATTACGAGTATAAAACTAACTACCAGCTTGATCGTAGTCCCCTATTTCAATTGGGGTCAGGATTCTCAATCGAATCTACTAGCTATATCTGAGCCCCCCGTTGTCTATTGAGGCCAGGGCGCTCAGTCGAACCCCCATTTAATTCGAGGTCAAGGTGCATTATTAGATATGTATAATCGTGAGGTTTACACCATTCACAGCCACCATGAACCAATAAAGGATGAACGCACTTAATTTTTCACAGATATATGTTTCGAGTTTATGTTTCTATCATGTCCTGCTTGTCTCTATTGATTGTACTTGTCCCATATATGTTATATTATGTCCCTTCGTGTCATTTTACATACTGTACATTCAATGTACTGACGTCATTTGGCGCTGGATCATTTCACGATGCAAACTCATGTACACATATTTGTGATCTAGCGCGTCTTTGAGTTATCAAGTTCAGCTATTGGTGAGCCCTCCCTTCTTTCTGGGGGTAATCCCGGGGGCCTTGTCCCTATAGAATTTTTTATTCAGATTTAGAGGCTTCATAGACAATAGTTGTCATAATTATGTTGTACCTTCGTGTTAGCACACTTATGAAACTTTAAATCTTCTTATTTATGAAAGTAGTTTGATGTTGATTTTCGGAATATCTAATATACATTATTCAAGTCTTCCGCTTATGTTAGATGAATGCTCATGTTATATGTCAGGCGGTTCACTCTGGCCAGCAATGATTTCGGGTGCTGGCCACGTTCAGGGTGTAGGCTCAGGGCGTGAGTTGCGACCCCGTGAAAGTCTGGATCGTGGCTCAGTTCCAATGTGGTTGATCATCTGAAAAGACCAGCTAAACATCGAAGGAAGCTTGAATCTAACTCGATGTTCATGCCTTCATGATAATATGATCAGAGGTTAATATGAATCAATGTCCTTCTTCATTGACACCTTTTCTCTGTCCAGACAAGCTAAAGTGGCCTTGAAGAATGATCAAGATGGCATCCCAAATCTCAGAATCATAATTTAAAAGGAGGCTTTTCAATTTTCAATATGAAACTTTGGACTCTTTCTTTTACTAGTGAAACTATTCGCGCTTCGCGCGTGGTTATAAAAAAATTAATAAATTTATATTTTCTTACTTTTATGAAAAAAATAAATAATTATAAACTGATAATTTTTTGAGTTAAGGATTAAAGACACACTTAAACTATTTCAATTTTTATCGACATGTGTTTCGCTAATTATTGGGTGATAAATTAGGTAAGAAATTCACACTCTCAATAGTTCAGGCGTGAAACTCAAAATACTGAGTAGTTTAAATGTGTTTTTGACCCTTAACTTTTTTTTATCTTAATAAAATAGTATGTAATATTTATATTTAAGTAAGTAGCATAGAAGACAATATAAATTTTTGTTTTCATTGGGACATTGATATGTTTTTTCATCTCTTTTCAATATGCAAAGTAACCCTTCTTTTTTTTTGCTTCTTTTCTAATATAAAAATAAATCATATGTATATAATAGAATAAAAAATCTAGAGTATATCGATGATAAAGTGAATGAAATGAGATTTTGAATCAATAGTCTATTGTACTAAGTTGAAAATATTACTTTTTTTTTCTTCTCAATTTTTGGTAAGAGTACTTGATCCTCTATATACGCAAAGAACACTAATTTCTTACAAATTGCGTTTGAACTCTATCGCGTGTCTCTATTATTACGTATGTTTACTACAATTTTTAATACATTAAATAAATATTTTTAAGAATTATAAAAATAAAGTATACATGAGTAATTATGAATAATATTTAAGAGTATATTATTATGAAGATGAAGAGATATGAGTTATAAACAATATGAATATATAATTTTATTAGTCATTAAATATATTAATCACTATGCATTGATTTCATTAGTAAAAATAAATAAATGAATGGCAAAAACAAGAGAGAAAAATTAAAAAAGAAGAAAAAAGAAAATTCAAGGATCACAATTATATAGTAATATATTAGAGACGATAAATTTTCTTAGTCATAATACTATGACATGTAATTGTTATAATTACATTTACAAAGTAACTTTTAAAAAATAAAAAAAATCATAAATACATTCTAAGCAAAAAAGGATAGCGATAAAACAAATTATTACATAAGCAAAAGAGTAAGTGATGACATCACAAAATATTTAAATTTTTTCTAAAATTCTTTTTGTGAAAATAAAATGAAACTCCTCATTATAATTCTTTTGACTGAAATTAGATAAGTGTATTAATTATACTTAATAACAAAAAAAGGATTATAGAGCAAATGAATAATATTGTCAACATGTAACTAAGTTATTATTACAAATCAAAATATAAAAACTTTTAGTAAAAGTAATTTCTAATTATACTTCATAAATTTTTTTTATAGCATCTTTCTTTATAAGTAGATCCATCACCAAGTTCTGCTTCCTAAAATTATGTCAAAATTTTTCATCATATGCTATCAATTAAAGAAAAGATTTTAGCATAATTTAAAATATACAAACAAAATATAAATAATTATTAATATAATACTAAATATTATGTATGCTTTTTCTAATATTTCTATTCCAATCATAACAATTAAAAAATATATATCAAAAATAAAAATAATAATTTATACTATACAATATATATTTACATTACTTTTTTAATTATAGCAATAAAAAAATAACATCTCTTAAAATTTAACAAACATTGTAATCAATTTACACTATATAATTGTTAAGTTATTTTTAGTTAGATTATTCTGTAATAAAAATTAAAATTTAAAAAATAAATACAAATAAAAATTAAATGTCAATCGCAAATTGACTTTCAAAAAAATAAATCACATAAAGATAACACATTTGAACATTATTACTATCAAAATCATCTCAATATTGATTGTCGTAATAATTTTCTGTATCATACTTGCTTTGAGGTTGATAATATATAAAAAATGCTAAACTCAAAAAAATACAACAAAGTACATAAAAATGAAGGTAAAAAAGACTTGAGAGTAAAATATTTCTTGCCTTCATATACTCTTTTTCAGTTACATGTTATTCACAAGATTTTTTCGATCATACGTATTTGGAGGATAATAATATATGTGTAAAAAATATAAAAATATATGATAAAGTACATAAATATGAAAAGAAATACTTGAGAACAAATCTTGCCTTCATAAGCCGAAGTAATGAAGAAGAGAAAGGATAACCTTAATGAGAGCCTCTATGAAATAAACTATGAGTTTATATAGGCAACATAGAGGAATATCATAAGGCGTTATAAACTTACTATCAAAATCATCTCAATATTCATTATCGTAATAATTTTCTTGATCATACTTGTTTCGAGGTTGATAATACAGAAAAAATGCTAAACTCAAAAAAGTGTAACGAAGTACATAAAAATGAAGATAAAAAAGACTTGAAAGCAAAATATTTTTTACCTTTATATATTCCTTTCCAGTTACATGTTATTCACGAGATTTTTTCGATCATACTATTTGGAGGATGATAATATATGTGTAAAAAATACAAAAAATTAAGAAAGCAGGATAAAATACATAAATATAAAAAGAAATACTTGAGAACAAATCTTGTCTTCACAAGCCAAAGTAATGAAGAAGAGAAAAGATAACTTTGATGAGAGCCTTCATGAAATAAACTATGAGTTTATATAAGCAACATAGAGGAATACCATAAGGTATTATAAACTTACAAATTAAATTATTGGAGTTATGGACATAAAAGTTATGGGAGTTATGAATAGTTAGTCCTTATAAATGCATTGAATAAAAAAAAACACTTAAAATATTAAAAATCTTATCATTTTATTATTAAAAGAAGACCCAAAAAAGAAAAAAAAAATTAAACAAAGAAAGGTGACATTCTTCCTTTGACTAACTTTAATATATATATATATATAATAGAAATGAAGAAATAAATTGATAAGTAGAATCATCATAAGAAAAGATAATTTTTTGTAAATTACACATAAATAAAAAAAATTATAATAAAGAATAAGAATAAGTGTAGTAAATTTTGAAACATTTAAGTTTTTATAATAAAGAATAAAAATAAATGAAGGGACTACTAATTAACACATTTATTTTTATATTATAATAATAAGTAGATAAAAATATAGAAAAAAGTTCAAAAAAAGAGAAAATAGATAAATAGGAATGGGGGCCATATAGAGCGCCACGTCACCATTTCTAAAATCTTACTTTATATATATATATATATATTAGTCTCTGAGAACGTGCGTTGCACGTTTATCCCATAATACTTAAGTATAAAAAATGTATTGCTAATGATATATTCTAAATGGTACATGTATTTTTAAATCTTCTTTGAGCTATAAAATAAAAATAAAAATATACAAAAAGTGATAACTCCTAATTTAAAATTAAAAAATATTACAAATTTGATATATAGTACTTTAATTTAAGGACAAATATATACTCGGGCATATGTAATAATAAAAATATTTACCTCGTAAACCTAATTATTATGCCTAAAATATAAAATTCAAACTGATTCATACATTCAATCATAACATGATCAACGCTCAGAAGTCATATGGATCTTGCTTCGACTCAAACACATAAATATTAAAAAATATAAAAGGAGAGTTGATTGTACAGTAGTTATTGTAGAGCATAAAAAAGAAAAAATACAATATCCTGTATGAAAAATATTAGTATAACAATCTAAATCTAGAAATATGAAAGAATAAGCTATCAATTACTATGTTTTTAAGTACCTGAAATTGAAGATGATGATGAAAAATAAATGGTTGTGATGATTATATTGTAAAAAGATTATAACTCATAAGCACAAGTAAAAATCTTCAGTAAAAACAATAAAAAATATAATGCTGGAAGAATTAGAAAGTGAAAGAAGACCTCTCCTAGTGGTGAGATACATTTATACTAATGTGTGGAGATTCTTAGAATAACAATATATGGATATCATATTATATCAGTTTTCAATTAGTGACTTTTGATATTTGTATTGAGAAGTTTTTCTATATTTAATAAGAGACTAAAGGGAGCAGCTTGGGGTCGTCTAGGGAGGCTAAAATTGTCATTTACCTGCAGCAAAATAGTGAGCTTTCCTAAGTAAATTTGGGTCCCACTGTAATTGTTATACAAATTTATGCTTATGAACTTACAAGTTTTTCTTACCACCAAAAAAAATTTAAACCAAAAATATATTTGCAAAAATTTAGTTAATCAAAGTATCAAACTGACTCTTTAATTTTGTAAGTAGTGATGTCAGACGATAAAAAGAGTAAACTTTTTATGTTTTTTGAGTATTTTTTAATTTCATAAGTATCAACTGATTGTTCGATATTGTAAGTAATAAATAATGTTATAGGGTGTAAATAATTTTCACCGTATATTAATTGATAATTCTTAAGTCAAATTATTGTTTCCCGTTAAATATTTTAAATTGGTAATTATTGTGATTTATAATAATTTTTATATAATTTTTAGATAATCTATGTTACTCTCTTTCTGTCTCAATTTATGTAGCACTGATGGAATTTGAAAAGTCAATCAAATTTACTACTATTTCATAAATATTACAAATTATCAAATCATATATACGTTACCTAGTTAATGAATAGAATTGATTGCATCAGTGGTCTATGCCAATTGAAGAAAACAAAGAGTCATTACCACTATCTTTTTTTCTCAGGTTAATTAATAATCCAGTTTTATTACTATAGTATTTGAATTTTATATTGAGTAACTGAAAGAAAATAATGTACATTAAAGAATTATATTAATACCATTATAAATTGTATTAGTCCATTGAAAGACATGAAATTCTTTATTGAAAAACTAATAAAATAAAATAAATGGGTATTTCATTTGGTAGATGAATAGTCTTGTAAACCTATAAAATTGACGGAAAAATAGAATTAATCACCAGTGGAAGATAAAGAAGCAAACAATCAAGGCTGAATAATTAAGATTATTAAACTTTTAAAATTGATGAAACAAAAGTAATCATTTTTAGGCTCAAAATTAACCATGTTTTTTGGTAATTTAATAGAAATGAAATGATGAGTTCGATTACTTTAAATAGTTTTTATAGGAATTAATAATGACCTTTTATTACAACTTTATCATTTAGGATAACACAAATTACATATTTAAAATAAATATTATAAGGTAATGGATATTATTTATGTGAAGGGTAAAATTGTCATTTAATTTTTAACTTTAGACCTTAGAGCTTTATAAAAAGGGCAAAATTGTAATTTAACTTTCAACTTTGGAGCTTCCCACTTTTAATATATATATATATATATATATATATATATATTGATTACTACACATTAATAAATTTAATTAAGAATTATGAAAGTTGAAGGTGAAAGAATACATGAATGCATATTAATATATCTAATAAAGAAGATAATTATAGTGGGAGGTAAAAAGTTGATGAATTTTTCCTCATTTAATAATGTAATTATATAGTGGCATTTAGATTTTTAAGAATAAATTAAACATGAAATTAAGAGAAAAAGGCAAAAAAACCACAAAAAAGATAAATGCCTTTCTTGACTTTAGAAGTATTCCTAAACCTGGCTTTATTATTATTATATATATATATATATATATATATATATATATTGATTACTACACATTAATAAAATTAATTAAGAATTATGAAAGTTGAAGGTGGGAGAATACATGAATGCATATTAATATATCTAATAAAGAAGATAATTATAGTGGGAGGTAAAAAGTTGATGAATTTTTCCTCATTTAATAATGTAATTATATAGTGGCATTTAGATTTTTAAGAATAAATTAAACATGAAATTAGGAGAAAAAGGCAAAAAAACCACAAAAAAGATAAATGCCTTTCTTGACTTTAGAAGCATGCCACATCACCTCTCCTAAACCTAGCTTTATTGTATATATGGATTTATTTCTGTACCTTTAAGGGACAAGCTTTAGACATAGCTAATTAATGATGTTTGCCTTATTACTGGCAGCACTCAAACATGTACCAGCATAGGGCACCTTTTGTAGAAGGATGAAATTTGCATCCTCCTCTTGTAACATTTTTGCGTATGGAATGAACTGGTAGGGGTCTGCCTAATTCCCTCACCATTGAGGTGGTTTGATAAAAAAAGAAAAGCTTCGAACTCATATTGTTCATGCGTTGAGACTTGAGAACGGAAATTGAACACGATGAGGTTGGTTGCACGTTTCAAGTGAATCATGCTTTAATTTTGAGCAATAGAGATAGCTGGGGAAAAAAGCTTGACCGTCCAATTGATTTCGTAATGTATTCTACTCGGGAAGTTTCAATTTTGTCAAACAAAATAGGCATTTAAGAAATTGTAAAATTTTATAGTAACAAAAGTCATCGCTAAAGTCTTGGGAAGCACTAGTACGCGTACGTACTATACTCTCTTTTTGTGAGGGAAAATATACCGTAGCTATGATGACTTGAGATGGCTAAAAAAGCTTTTAATCATGTGGCACTAATAAATTAAAAAAGAAGGTAACAAATGATGAATGTTCAGCTTCCGGTCGTCTATATATATAATATATATGTGTGTGTGGAATTAACAATAAGCTTATAAATGGAGTAGTTTCCAAGTAATTAGACAGTTGTTGTTTTAATTTATCTTCCTCCGAGGCCAAGGTAAAAAGGTGCACCAGTGTGCCTCAACCAGAGATATCCATTAATCCAGCGGTCAGCTGTGTATTGAGCTGCTTCAACAGGGTTGATAAGACGGAAATTCTTGAAGCTCGTGTTCCTTTTATTGATGATAGCACCGGGTCCGCGGTTAGCAAACTCGTAGTAATGACATGTCCGCTCGAATGATTCTCCTTGCCATATCATCCAACCTTCTGGGCGGATGAAATCACCCAATTCGCTCTCCATGAATACTGTCGTTGCGTAGGGCTTCCAGGGACGGCCCAAGTAAGTCGCGAGCTTGAACCTATCCGCAAACAATTCCCTTTCTGGAACGATTCTGCAGTTCTGGAACACCAACCCACCTGGTTTACTCGCTATTTCTTTGCCATCAGCGGTGATCGTGTTGAACTGGTTGTACAAAGGTTTCCTCGCTATGATCAAACTATTCTGGATTATTGCTGAGCCCCTGCCAAAGATGAAATCTATGGTACCGGAGATGACGCAGTTGCGATAAAATTGGCGATGGTTTTGATAGTACAAGGTGTCTTGATAACCTTCAATGCTGCAGTCAAAAACAGCAGCCATATCACCGTTAATTCGAAGAGCCACAGCTTGGTGCCCTTGTGGACCAGCAGTGTTGCGGAAGGTAATTCCCCTAGCAACGAACCCATTGCCAAGAACAGCTGTCATTTAATTACATATATAGCATCAGTCTAAAATGTCGTACGTATAATTATAAGAAATTACGTACAATTATATATACTTACCGAAAGTAGCAGTGTCTTGGGTGGGTATTTTCATGATACCAAAGTTTCTATGTCCAGTAATGATGGTTTTCCCTGCTCCATCGCCATAGATGAAGACGTTTGGTTGCTTCTTAGAGATGATGATATGCTCGTCATAGATTCCAGCTTTGACATAGATTATGTATTTGCCTCTATGGTTGTTAGGATAGGCAGCAAGGGCAGCGGCGACGGTGTTGTACCGGCCACTGCCATCCTTGGCGACCACTGCATGAGGAGCTGCCCTATGTCGTCCTCCTGCTAAAAGTTTACGGTCGGCAACTGGGAACCACGTAGGGTAACCAAGGAGGCGACGGTGATTATTAGATATTGATGCAGTTATAGTGCTTGAGACGTTGAAAGCTTGGAGGACGGATGAAATCTTTGCTACAATGTTGATTGCGTTGTGGGTCAATTGGGTTGCATTCCGCATGCCATTTTCAAATTCTTGTTTGGTATCAGGCTTATCGATTATACCATCGAGGCACATGCTTTGATAGGAGTAGACCGCACCCAGCCAGTTCAACAGTTCACTCACACGATCCCCGAGGGAATGCATTTCGGTATCCCCAACCATAGAGTAGGAGTCCTGGAGTTCCTCCACTGCATATTGCAACAACTCTTTGCAATCTTCTACTGCCATGTGATTGTAAGGATCCGTTTTATTGTCGATAGGACTACTCTTTTCCACCACCCCTAAAGATTTCTTGATTTCATCCCCGGTGACTTGCAAGGAAGCCAAGAGGTAGTCTTTCATGGTAGCACTGTCGTTATTAGCCACTAAATCAAGGCTCTTAAAACAAGCTATTTGGAATTCCGCAGGTTTACAGAACTCCTCAATGGATGCCTTCATTTGGACTTTGGAACCTTGTTCAGCATCATCTTTTGAACCTTTGTGCAGGACGATGACCACTCCCAGTACAACACCCACCACAAGAAACAAGGATACCAACGAAACCACTATTTTCCCCACCATCTTAATTATTTAACGTAATAATCGACTTGGGCCTGGACTATGAATATCGAATTGTACTTATAATAATATTTTATATATATAGAGAGAGAGAGGTTACAAGGAGAACATGCATGCATGTATTACAGAAAAAAGACTAGAAAGAACTAATGGCGCCCGCGTAGAGGTTATTCCTCTAGTTAGTTACGCTAGTCGTTTCTTGAAACATATATAAGAAGAAGATGGATGAATTAACCATCATGTTATGAGGAGCTTTATATAGCGTTAGAAAGAGTGTGATTGTACATCTAACCGACGATTGGGCTCCATTGACTTCGTGGCCATCCATTGTTGTATTGAATAATGGTGAACCATTAATTAGGAACGGTCATGTAACAGAACTAGTGAATTTAATAATTCACTTTTAAAATACAGCATCAATAAATTCAGAAATAGTAAATTGATGAACTCAGGTTTTAGTTGAGCTCCTCGACACTTACAGATCAAGATATATTGTGCTTGGACGCACTTAAAGAGAATGATGTCACATTTATATATAAATGATGCCAAGCTTTTAATGAAGAACCGAACTCAAACTGAACAAACTACGGTTCAGTATTCGTATATACAATCGAAAAACCCAAGTACCAAACCGAAATTCTGTACCGAATGACCACCTCTAGCGGCAGGGCAGTGACTTCCCAATTCCAACATAAACCCTGTTTTTGTAGCCAATGATTGGCTAAAGGCTGCTTTTCAGCTATCAAAATTGCAGAAAGGAAGAAAACGAAACAAAATAACAAAGGAGACAAATAAAGCAAATACTTATGAGATCATCAAATCCCATTCGGTGTCCCACAACTGTTTGGATTCACATAGTACGTCAATGTTATAGCACACACACACAATCGCTTAAATGCAAGGACACCCGGAACTATTTCCATCGGACATGCATTTATCACTCTGTTTAATCCCTCGTACCAAATCCGTGATCAATGACAAATGAATCCATTACTCAACCGAGCATGCTGCATACAAATTTGTCATCGGACACCACTAGCTTCTCCCCTTTAATGACTGTCTCTAGTGGTAGCGGACTGAAACTCCGAGATGGGCCATAAAAATGAGGAAAGACATTTGTGTCATCGACAGCTTCATACACCAACCCATCCTCAAGCTGCAACAAAACAAACCTATCATAACAGGGAAACTTCTCTCATCTGTTGATCAAACATATCATTTTTTTAAATTAGAAAAGCCAAATAAATTTTGATTGTATTATCAAATGTGATGATCAACATGCACAAGAGGGAAAAAAACTGGGTCTCATAAATGGTGAAGTCAAGAAGGCAATACGACTAGCCTTTTTAGCATCAATTTGCAGCAAGTACAAATCATCCTTAACATTCAGGAAAAAGTTCAGCAAAGTTGGTTGAACCTGCAAGTTCAAAATTTTCAAGTCAGAGTGATGACAAACGGACTCAACTCAACAAATTATAGAACACCAATTGAACTATTGATTTCTTACATGCTTTAATGATCTCTAACTAGTTCTGGAAGTACTTTATTTTAAAGTTTAAACATGTATAAGTTCCTGAAGATAGCCTTCTTTTCTTCTTTTTCTTGTCGGGAATTTTGATTTTGGGTGATAGTTGGAACCACAAATGCTAAATCATGAAAGTACTCCATACTTCTTTAACTTGCATGTCATAATGATTTTACATGCTTTACAAGAGAAAAACACTTGGAATTTTATTAATTAGGAGTTCAAAACATAAAGTGCTCTATAACAGGTGCTTCTCAAAGTAAGGAAATAGATAACTGAGTAACTGAGGCAATAAGAACTTGAAAATTATATCATGTGCGAGGTACAGTCTCATGTTAGGTGATTATTAATCAACAAACAAGTAGCTCGAGACTAATTAAAAGTTCGTTTTGCATTCACTTGGTAAAAACTAGACACTTAGTTCATGATTAAACATGTAAAATAGGGGAATCGAACACAATTTTCCTTGATAAGTTACTTCTCAAGTGTCGGTGTAAATTTTACTGTTACTTCTGTCAATTGGATAATGACTTGCTTACAACTGTGTCATATTCCATTGTGACAAATGGGAAGCCTACTGCTCCCTTCCTTGCCAAGAAGGGGTTGAGACAAGGGGATCCTTTATCTCCATTGTTCTTTGTCTTAGTCATGCAGTATGTAAGCAGATCCATAAAGGAATTGAAATTGCAGTCAGACATAAATTATCACCCAAGATGCGATAAATTGAACATCATGTAACTGGGGTTTGCTGATGACCTCTAATTATTTTGTAGGGGCAATGTGGTATCGTTGCAGCTATCGTTTAACAAGTTTCAGAACTTTCTATATCATCCATGCCAATCTTGATAAAAGCTGAGTGCTCTTTGGGAGTGTATGTCCAGTGATTCAGCAGGAGATTCTTAATGTCTTAGGCTTCTGAAAAGGTAATCTCCCCATCAGAACACTTAGGGGTTCCATTGAAGAGACTTTCAGTTAGCCAATGCCAACCATTGGTAGAGAAAATCTTGAACAAAGTGACATCCTGGACTGCTAAACTGCTATCCTGTGCTGTATATCCTATGGTGGAAGAGTACAACTTATCAAAAGTGTGTGCTCTTCTTGATCAACACTTTTTGGTCTCAAATTTTCCTGTTGCCTAAGAATATAATAAAGGTGATTGAAAGCACTTGCAGAAGGTTTCCATGGACAGCTTTGGAACAAATCTGCTTTCCACAATCTGCAAGAGGGTTGAATATATTGGATATCAAAGATCTGGAACTCAGGTGCAATATGGAAATTACGGTGAAATCTTTGTTGCAAAAAAGATGAGTTAGAATTGGTGGGAACCCTGTTACTTGGTCAGAAGTAGTGGAATTCCAAGACTTGTGTTGATAGTTGTGGTTTATAGGAATTGATGCACCAAGGACAAAAATATACATGGAAAGACAAACATTGTGATCAAAGAATCTATTTAAAATAGATTGGGCTTTCATTAACAATGAATGAAGGGACAAACTCCCTACCTGCAAGGCTGAATACCTCCCAGAAGGAATAAGTGATCACTAGCCAGTCATAGTGTCTTATGAGGATCCTTTTCTTTAATTCATGCTTTCTAGAAGTAGCTTTTAATTTGTTCGTTTTGTTCTTTTGTTCCCAGGTTGGGCCAATTTTGGGCCTCAACAGACTTTCATTTGATTTATTTTATAAAAATTGGGGCTTTGCCCTCTTTGGATTAAAAATAAAATAAAAAAAATAGTGTCTTATGAGGAGGAGAGACCAAGGACCAAGAAACCCTTCCAAATTTGTAATGTATGGTCCAAACATCCTTTATTCTCGGAGAAAGGGAACACTGGATGGGGCATTCCAATTACAGGTTATATGATGTTTCGGGTAGTTAGAATATTGAAGCTCATGAAGAAATCACTAATCGAATACACAATTATTTAGAAATATTGTTGATAAAGCAAATGATGATAGAGAAGCTTTATTCCAAGCCCAGAAGAAGCGACAGACTGATCCTCAAAACTTGGAGTCCCAAACATGTGAAAAGGACTAGTACCAAAAGTTCAAAACGTCATCCCTATATGGTGAAATGTATCTACAACAGAGAAGTAAAGCAAACTGGATCAAATTAGGTGATGACAACACCAGGTATTTCTATTCTGTCATCAAACACAGAAAATTGCACCAAGCCACTACACAGTGGTAGGATGGAATGGGGGTGTGGCAATCTGATCCTAATGAATTACCAAAATATTTGTGGAATACTACCAAGACATATTGGGAAGGAAAATGGATGATAGAGTCAAAGCTTTTGGAGAATTTCTGAAGAGTAGTCTTACAACAGATTGAACTAGTGCACCCTTATGCTGCCAAAGAGGTGAAACATGCAATCTTTCGGATAGACAGTAATAAGAGTCCAGCCCGTTTTTGGCGTGGTTTTCTTCAAAGATGTCACAGATGCAGTGTTGGATTTCTTTCACAATGGCAAAATGTTGACTCAACTCGACAACACTTGTACTGCCCTCATTCCTAAGGTATCTGTCCCTGAATCTACTAGTCAATACAGGCCTATATCTTGCTGTAATGTCATATATAAATGCATTTCTAGGATATCTAGAGTTATGGAGAAATACAATATTTTCATGGCAAGAATAGATGATTCCACAAAGGAAGTGTTGCTTGTCAAAAATGAATTTGGTGGGTACACTTCCTATTAGATACTTGGGACTCCCACATTTATCTAAGAAGTGGAACATGTTAGATCAATTGACTTATGCAGGGAAGCTTCAAATTATAACTTATGGTTGTCGGCTGCCGAGAGTGAAAGCAAGTAAATACTCCCTCCGTTCCTAAATAAGTGGTTGTTTAGCTTAAACACACCCTTTAAGAAACTATTCATTCCTAAAACAAAGAGTGTTCTTACTAACTTACCTTTAATAAATACCTTGAAAAAGATGTAACTCTTTAATAATTTCTTGGTTATGTAAAACTTTCTTTATTTAAAAAATGGTAAAATTGGAAGAACATCATTAATGTCTTCTTGATTATCTAAAACACCACTTATTTAGGAACAAAATTAAAAAGCAACCACTTATTTAGGAACGAAGGGAGTACTAAATAGTGATTCTTTAGAATATTTAGGATTTTGTATTATGATTATTTACAATATTAAAATTTTAATATATTTACTTTTGGATTTTGTAATATTAATATGTATTGGTTTAGGTAGACTCTGAGTTAGGAATCCTCTTGTAATCTTTTTATTTTTAGTAGTTTACTTTACTTTTATTTTTTTTATTTGGCCCACAGGCCGGCCCAACTCACATTGCTCAAGCTCCACAAGCATGCAGGCTTACATGGGCCGGGCTAAAAACCCCTATTCTTAAATGGGTTTCAAAAATCTTAGTCCAACATTATCAAATTACGAGCTGGGTGGGCCGGCCCAACGAACCTAGCCCAATATGACGGATCTAGGTACATGGAGTTCACATAAAAACATATGATGATGTATGGACTCCACTTGATTGATAAACAGTATTCCACTTGATTGATAAACAATATTCCATCACTAGCAGTTATAATATGGGACAACAGAGAAGATGGAAGATAAACAAACTTGATATGGAGTGCCATTACACAGCCAAAGCATTGGTTCATTATGTGGCTGGCTATGCAAAGAAGATTTTTGACAAAGGAAAGGTAATTACACTTTGATATCCCAATTGATGAGTCTGCTTGTTGTCTCTGTGATAAACGGCAGTAGAGACCATAGCTCATTTGTTTAGGGAGTGTAACTGGTTCAAACATGTCAGTTCTGAACTGATGGTGTGGTAGGAGTTCAAGTAATATCAGGTGAAATTAAAGTGGTACTGGAGAGAATCAAACAGAAGCACCGAAAACAATTCAAGACAGAGATTATTGCAGCTATATGGGGGACTGGCATAACTCATATACCACATACAGAGGTTAGGGAACTAGATGTTGTTTAGAAGAGTCCATGTACATACTAACATAGTCATAGCTCAAATTAGAAAGGAAATTGTAGAAATACTTGATCTTATTAGACAGCATAGGAAAGCTCATAGAAGCAATAGTTTCATACAGTCACTCGTTTGTAGGATTTGAGTGTTGTGTAGGTGTATGTTTTTCTTGTTGGTTTGACATAAGTATTACTTAGCATTTCCCAAAACTAATCCTAGCAATAACTTAAGTCTTGAGATAAGGGTTTAATCAGAGTAATCACGTAAAACATATAGTCTGTTTTGTAAAGTTTTTGGGAGACGAAAAATGCTTATTTTAAAAAAGTGAGTGTTTTCACGAAGTCACTCCCACCTTATCTTGTATAACTTCGTACCTAATCCTATCTCTCCTAGTATGTCTACACATTCATTTGAACATCTTCATCCCTGCTACCTTTATTTTCTAAATATGTGTGTTCTTGACTGGCCAGCAAAAAGACTATTCAAGCAAATGAAAATAAATTACTTCTAGTATACTATTGTACTATTAGCTAGCTTCCAAGGTCCTTATTTCTTCTCAAACAAATTCATCCAAACCATAACTCTCAATCAATTTTGTAAACTTCTACTCCTACTGACAAACGACTCTCTATATGGTTTACTTAAATAGACGAAATGGGTGGGCGGCAAGGTAACCTGATCGAGCTTACTGAGATGTATAAAGCCAGTGGTTCGGTCAAGGTCCCCGCCGAAAGTGCTGCCTGTTTTCTGCAGCAATTCCCACTCCTCCATCGTACTGATGCGGTAGACATATTCTTCACTTCCATCTGTTTCCTCTCTCCCAGTCATCCCTCGAGTACTTGGAAGCGTCTAGAACGTTGAAACCCCCCGATTTCACAAACTTCGTTTAACCTAAGCGGCCCTTTTTTGGGTTAATAGAGACAATTTAACCGAAGAGACTTCTGGTTTCTTATTTTAGGTCTCATTTTAACTTTAAAAAAACTAATATTTATCATTTTGAATCAACGCACATTATTTAATAAGTTGTCATAGAAGCCCCTGAAAAATTTTGGCAAAAAAATAACCATGCGCACATATCACTCAAAATTTATTGACAAACACACACGAAAAAATCCCTATTTTCTGTTCTGGGCCTCGTTTCTACTAAAAAAACTACGTTTGCCCCTTTGAATCAACGCGCGCCACTAAATAGGTCATCACGGATGCCTAAGAAAAATTTCGGTCAAAAAATTGTCGGGCACACATATTACACAAAATTCATGGACTATAACACACAAAAAAATTAAAAAATCTCTATTTCCCATTCTGGGACACGTTTGAAATCGAAAAAACCTACGTTTGCCCCTCCAAACCGACGCGCGCCATTAAATAGGTCGGCAAGGACCCACAAAAAATTTCGGCCAAAAAACCGCCGGACGCACATATCACACAAAATTCATGGACTATAACATACGAAAAAAAATCAAAAAATCCCTATTTTTCGATCCGGGCCACGTTCGAAATTGAAAATACCTACGTTTGTCCCTCCGAACTAACGCGTGCCATTAAATAAGTCATCACGGACGCCCACGAAAAATTTCAGCCAAAAAATCGTCTGGCGCACATATCACACAAATTCCATGAACTATAACACACGAAAAAACTGAAAAACCCATATGAACCATTTCGGGGCCACGATTGAAATAGAAAAAAACCTATGTTTGTCCCTCCGAACCAGCACACGCCATAAAATAGGTCGTCACGGATGCCCACAAAAAATTTCAACCAAAAAATCATCGGGCGCACAAAGCGCCATTAAATAGGTCCTCGCGGACGCCCACGAAATATTTCGGACAAAATTCCGCCGGACGCACATATCACACAAAATTCATGGACTATAACACACGAAAAAACCGAAAAACCCTATTTACCGTTCTGGGCCACGTTTGAAATCCTAAAACCCTACGTTTGCCCCTCCGAACAAACAAGCGCCATTAAATAGGTCCTCGCGGACGCCCACGAAAAATTTCGGCCAAAATTCCGCCAGACGCACATATCACACAAAATCCATGGACTATAACACACGAAAAAACCAAAAAATTCCTATTTCCCGTTCCGGGCCACGTTTGAAATCCTAAAACCCCACGTTTGCCCCTCCGAACCAACAAGCGCCATTAAATAGGTCCTCGCGGACGCCCACAAAAAATTTCGGCCAAAATTCCGCCGGAAGCACATATCACACAAAATCCCATGGACTATAACACACGAAAAATTCGAAACAATCCCTATTTTCCGATTCCGGGCCACAGTTTGAAATCCTAAAACCCCACGTTCGGGCCCCTCCGAACCAACAAGACCATTAAAATAGAGTCCTCGCAGACGCCCACGCAAAAATAATTGCGGCCAAGAATTCCGCCTTTGAAAGGCAATATCACACAAAATCCCAGGACTATAACACACGAAAAAGGATCGAAAGAATCCCTAATTTTTCCCTTTCGGGCCACGTTTGAAATCCTTAAAAACCCGACCGTTTGCCCCTACGAATCCAACAAGCAGCCATAAAATAGGTCCTCAGCGGACG